>JAAAKG020081083.1:0-16800 GCA_010014905.2 Druon quercuslanigerum | reverse complement strand
AAATAGGTCGCTTTTTACTTTTTTTCAAAGTAAATTAGATTGCGATATCCATAAAAAAATTAAATATTTATAAATTTAAATAAAAATTTTATATTTTTTTTTATAAAAGATTGTGTTTTAAAAATGTTACAAGATAAAAATTTTGGTCTTGATACAATAATATTAATATATAATTATTTATAATAATATAAATTAATAGTAATATTAATAGTAGGCAAGCATTAGGTCAAAGTCAGGAAATTTTGAAAACTAAAGTTTTGCGGCTACCTCAAATTTGTTGCTGATTTATTATTACTTACAATATTGTAATTTAAATAGAAATTATTTATAATTATCTAGTATTTCTAAAGATTTCCATTTATGTTTCTTATTCCAAATCGTCTATCAAAGTTTGAAAATAATGTTCTTGAATAACATTTTGAGTAGAAAATAATCAAAAAGAAAATATAGGAATATATATGACTAATTAGAGATTTATTAAATACTCCCTATCTAATTTTAAGAGAGCGGGGAGATGGGAGAATAATGGTTAAATACAATGACTCCTGGGTCATGAAACTTGGCAAGGAGTCGCGCACTTCCGGTTTTGCCTTTGCACTCATGCGATGCGCCAGGCCGGGAAGGAAGCGCCTTTTCCTTAGTGTGTCAGCGTGCCACTCCTAGACAATGCACCGTAACTCATTGTTATGCAAAGAACACTTTCTGTCGATTAGTGAACACTTTTCCTCTACTGACCTATTTGGAAAAAATTATTATACCAGTAGGTTAATGGATTTTTTTCAGATTAATTTTCTTTGGTGCAAAAGGGATTTAATTTTTAATATATTATTAGTTCTCTCTCTATTAGTAAATTGTGCATGGAAAGATGATGTATTTTTGAATATTCGCAATTTTCATATTTCAAGTTCCGTCTCAGGCATAACCAAAGTCGTTTTTTTCTCGCAAATTTCATCATTAAGTTAAAATAATTCCATAGACTTGTACCTTTAAAATGTACCCGAAAAAAATTGAAAAATTATTAATATTTCATCAATCATGAACAAGTGTGAAACACGTGAAGCCAAAAACCGTATAAGAATTCGTGCACACGTGTTCGTGATATATGAAACTGGGGCGGCAGAGGAAGCGAAAAACATATTTTGAAAATCTGTTGCAAGCCTTGACTTTCAGCCAAGATGCACTTTATTTTTACTTATAGCTAGAAATTTTATAATAAAATGATGTATTTATTACCGTATTTATTACCGTATTTATTACCATTTATCAAGGCTCACCAAATTTTGGTGTCTTCAACAGAATTTATGGATAATAAAGAATATTTGTTTAATTCAAGTTTTCATGAAACATGATTATTTAAATATCATAATATTCAAGTTTTAAAACAAAAATTTTTTTGGGAGTCACCAATGCTCGGCTGGCTTAATTTAAGTTCAATCCAAAAGATCTAGTTATTTTTCTGAAATTATTTTAGCGATGCTTCATGATTATTTTCAGACAAAAAAATAGCTGGAATGATTGTTGAATAAACTTAATGTTTAATTTTTATTTTCAGGTCATTAAGTATATATTTTTGTAAAAATAATTTCAAAACTGTGCATTTGTGGTTTAAACTCTTTTTTTTTTGACACATTGAGGCCCATTAAACTATTGGAAAAGGAGTGAAAATTGCCACTTTTTAAATATTACTTCACTTACAAACAGAATAATTTTTATCTCATATAGTTTAGAAGATGCAGCTTTGAGAGTTTATATTTTTCTAAAAAAATGATCGAAAGCAAAATTTGTTTCTTTTTATATTGTTATATGGCATATTTCCTATGCACTATTATCAAACATAATCAAAATATTACCTAAGGCAGACTTAATTAAAAGAAAATTTAAATAAAAGATTTCTTTTCTCAAGGCATTGCTTCTTCAAGTTGCATTAACAGTAGTTCATATAATAATAAAAGTAAATAAAGTAACAAATAAATATAAAAAACTTTAATAAATCCTGAAATATATATATATATAAATGGGTTTTCTTCAGAAATCTAAAGCCCTCCATTTTTATAGATAAATTACAGGAACTATTAAAGCTTTTCAGATTTTTATATTATTTGAAAAACTTGTATTATTATAATAACAATTTTTACTTGTTGACGAACTTTCATACCAAAATTTAGCCTGCTTCAACTAATATTCTGACTATTTTTGTCTATAGGCTACAGAAAAATACTTACATTTCTTTTACCAACTTTTCAGAAAATTATAATTTCCGAAGACTGTATCTGCTAGACCTAGAGACCTATATAAACTATATGAAATAAACAATTTTTTGCCGGGGAATGTACTGCAACCCAATTTTTATTGAGACTAATTTAAAGTAGTTAATTTGAAGTAATTTTTCACACTTTTTGAAAAGTTTAAACGTTTTACAGAGTTCATGGTAGAACAGCATCACTTTGGAGTTATTTTCACGGAATTATTAAAAAATTCCTACGGCGACGTTTTTCTTTTGGGTCTCAAAATAATCGTTCAACAACATTTTTGAAGGCATTTTTAGGGTTTGATCACTTTTTTTAGTGATTTTATAATGGGGATCCGTATATAAATGCTGAAGATTTTGTTAGAAGATGTTGCGATTGTCCCCATTGACAAAATGGGAACGTTTAATTGACACTGTTTAAAATGTCAGAAATGTGGGTTACGCCCTGCTGATTCTTGACATTTTAATTGATGTTTACAAGATTAGAATTTTCTTAGAAGATATCGTTTTTCGTTGGTATACTGCAGTTTTTTTCTACTTTTGGACCATTATACCAACAAAATCCAACATCTGCTGATTAAAGTCTTACCTAGTTCGATTGGAAGAAGATACAACGATGGAAATGGACAGCATACTAACAAAATTCAACATCTTGTGATTAAATTCTTACCTGATCAACATAAAGTAATATCAGCTAAGCTGAAGATTTAAATATGAATGTGATTTTGATTTAAAAATGTTGACGCTGTTTTTTTTTTTTTTTTAAAGAATATTCAGTTGCAAAATGCAAAAGTACAGAAGGTGAATTTGCAGGGTAAGATATTACATACGTGTAAATACATAATGACAATGTAAGAGCGTCTGAACTTCGAGGAGGCCAAGCTTGAGGGTACCAAGTCCCATTGTGCAGCTGCAATCTATAAATATGATCGCGACGCGTTAAACGCCACCGCTGTTCGCGCCAGCGTCCATGCCATTTTTTTTTGCATTACTTATTTCTACCGCAATTCTCTTGAAAATACGTAACTGCGAATGTAACTGCTATTTCACCCTTGTGTAATTTCCGGCTCATTTTATTACAATATTTTTACAATTCAAATTTTTACTAATGTTGTATGCTTTATCCCATTAATCGTTTAAAAAGTGCCAAACAATCAAAAAAGTTTAAATCATTTAATGGTTAATCAGATAACTCCAGCTAAAATAGCTAAAACAAATAAACGCTAAACACTAATAATAATGATTAAAGAATTAATAATTTGATGTGGTTAATTTTTAAGTGATTATTTGTTTTATTCGATCAACCGTTGACTGATTTAGCCGTTTTTGGTCGTACAGAATCAATCAATCAATTGGTTGAAGCATGCAGTCTTTTATTGCTCGATATTTTTTATATTTAAAAAAACTACTCCTTTAATTTTTATATCTGATATCCTACGATATTTAGTTCCTCTCTGTTACTCTTATAATTTTTTGTGCTCAAGAATCTAACCGAGTATGACAAGTAGTTTCCCACAGAGATATACAAGCTTTGTCGGCGTTTCACAGAGAATCCTTTCGCTCTAGAGTCAAACGAGAGGTCAGAAGTCACTTCTTTAAATGTGAAAACAGATCGCATATTTCATGAGACAATTCAACATTTATAATATATGTCAACTCTAGCTATCTATTCGATCGGTTTACTATTTGCAAAGCTTTTTAACATTGCAAAATATCTCTTCTCTGATCTTCTCTAGGAATAAAATTGTTATTTTATTTCAAATTCCCGGGCATACTGATTTTAAATTGGTAGAGGCAGGTCCAAGGACGGGCCATCAGCGGGCTAAATATGGACCAACTGGTCCAAGGCTGGGCCAAATATCTCAGTTTATGACACAATGACGGGGGCGGTCTTTTTAGATATTTCAAAGTGTAAACATATTTTATATATAAACCTCTTTAAATAAACTTCGAGTAAACTTTAAGTAAACTACGATGAATTCAAATTTGCTTTTTACATGTGGAAATAATTACATGAGGAAACTTCTCTCAATCAATCGTAATTGATTTTGATTTATTCTTGAGAAAAAACTGACCTAATTTTGAAGGTAAAATAACAGTATCTCCTCATCATCTGGCCTGATTCCACCCTCGCACCTTTCGATTTAGGTTACATACCATTTAGATTTTTCAACTCGACATATGCTCTGCCCACCATGTGTTGGGCTAATGGTTAATAGTACCATATTTCCAACCATCTCAATGGCACAACCGGATAAATAGGACTGAATCTTTCATAGCAAATCGTTAAATTGACCGCAGCGGAAGTGGTCCCCAATGTGAGGGTTTGCAGCCTTTGCAGTCTTTGCAGCTGTGAAAATTTTACTGACGTGCGTAGAGACAAAAGTGGTAGGGTAGTTTTAGAGTTTCAAAGAAGTTACTCTCTAAGTCTAAACTTACACACTTGTACTTACAATTTACATTTACACTACTCCAATTTTACTTAGGGTCTCAAAAATTAGGTCATGCTATTTTCAACACTTTTTTCACGTCTCCCCTTCTTCATCACATATTAGCACACAAAGGTTGAACCCTCCAAGGTCAACTCATAGATACGGACACCACCCCACCACCCTTTTAAATCAACATTTTTTCTTCGATTTTACTTGATAAACGCCTAAAATAAAACACAAACACGTAAAAACATAGTATTTTAACAGATTTCACAGCAACAATTTCATAGTTGAACTTTCAAGGAAAAGGGACGAATTTTTAACCAAATAGTTGAATTTTAAATGTACAAAGACGAATTGTCAAACAAAACAGAAAAAAACTTCAACTATAATCGATGCATTTTAAAGTAAACATTCGAATTTTCAAGCGAAAAACATCGCGTTTCTTAGAAAATATATGAATTTTCAAACAAGAACTTTTAGACGAAAAAAGATGAATTTTCGATTTAGAAAAAACGAAAAAGTTTGAAACAAATGTGACGAATTTTCAACAAAACAGTAAAATTTGTCACAAACCAAAACATTAATTTGAGACCACACAGTTGTATTTACAACCAAATAGTTGAACTTAAAAAAAATATATCAATTTTCCACAAAATATTTGAATATTCAATCTACAAAGACGAATTTTAAATGAAATGGTCGAATTTTAAAATAAAAAGAAATTGACTTCGCTCAGAATCAATTGAATTTTAAACCAAGCGGTGAAATTTTCTACATAAGAGAAAGATAAATTCTCAATACGAAATAGAAAAATTTTCAATAAAAAAAGATAAATTTTCAACAAAGCAGTTGAATTTTTGAAGTCAAGAAGATAACGTACAAAGGTGGATTTTTATCAACAAAAATTAATTATAAACCAGACAGTTACTTTTGAAACCAAGCATTTGAAGTTTCAACCAAAAAAGAAGAATTTTTAACAAAATAGTTGAATTTTCAAACCAAAAAGGTGACTTTCTTAGCAGACAGTTGCACGGGACGAGTTTTCAATTTAAAAGATAACTGAATTTTTAATAAAAAGTTCAGCTTTTAATCCTTTAAGGACGAAGTCTAGATCCCGTTAAATAAAAATTCTGAAAAAAGTCAGAAACAATGTATGGTCGTTTTCTGATCGATTTTTGCAAACAAAAATTTTGTAATTTCTGTAAATTTCACTCTTTCTATTGAGTATACAATAACTTATACAACAGTCCACTTTGATCTAATGCACGCATTGTTTTTGCGGAATTCTAAGCCCGTTGCCTAAAAATTAGAAAAATCGAAAATAGTGAATGTTGCTCAGCTGCGACATTAGCAGTCGAATTTATTCAAAAAGACGAATTCTCAACCAAAACAGATAGACTAAGGTTGCATTTTCAACCAAACAAATGCATTTTCTACAGAAAAGCATTTTTTCAACAAAATACATGAATTTTAAACCAAAAAGATAAATTTCAATAACAATTATAATAGGTACATTTCCATTTTTAAAAAAATAATTAAAAAAACAACTAATATTCGGCAAAATAGTTCATTCAGTAATTTTTTGCCGGTGATTCTGAACCAATCTATTCGGAATTATTATATTGTCCAAATAGAAAATGAAATAATATTAAAAGTCGCATATTTCTAAAATTTTTAATGTCAGAATATCCTTTAAAGAATATTGAAATAAACTATATATTTTTCGATACAGGTATTACCTTAAAATATGTCTCCTCCAATAAAAATAATTCTTAGTAGTATTGACAGGAAACTCAGCAAATTGAAATGATTTCGAATTTAATCGAAAAAAATGATCAAATCTTTCATTTTAATTTTTTAAGAATTTGAAAAAATTGTTATTCACATTTATATTTTCTATGGGTGATACCACATTCTTTCGTAACCCCTCCCCCACATTCATTCATATTAGGCGTACACTATACACATATAAATTTGAATATACTACATATGCATAAACAGAAGGCAGGCCTTATGGTGAGAAACCAAGGAGAAGAGTCCCACCCCCATTTTACTTTTTTTCTCTCATTTTTCTGCAACCACTGCCTCGCCCCCTTGTCTATATATATGGAAAAAGACCGGCGACAATGAAGCGAACTTTTTTTTCTCTCCATATTTCGAGGGGATGAAACCCTTGAGTTACCCGACACTCTTATTCTGAATAAGGGTTGTCTACTTCTACTGCCTACTCTACTTCTCCCAGGCTTGAAACTGTGCAGAGAGGACTTTCAAGTTCTGGAATCTATCTCCCCATTTTACATACACTTTGGATTTAAAGCTCGTTTAGTTATGATTTACATAAATAACTTCTACTTAATGTATCTGAAGTTCGCAGCGTTGAAAATTAGACAGATTTCTTTTGAATTATCGACATACATTTTGTTTAAATGAAATAAAGTAATAAATTATTTTAAACGGCAATTAAGCTAGCTTAGACCTATACGCTTTTGATTTTGCCATAACCGCGCGGTTCTCGAATTTGATTGTACAAATTACTTGTATTTAATATCGGACAACAGCAAAAAAAGTTTTATCCTAATAATCCTACTGGAAGACTGACATTTCAAATATTTGATTAAAATAAAAAATTTATTAAAATAAAAAAATTCTAAAATATATATCTAAACACTCGCTTCTCAGATTATATTTCACAAATCGCTGGTATTTGTTGGAAGGAAAATGACAACAACAGATTCACCCCAATATCACTACCACAAGACAGCGCTATTAAACAAAATCTAATTAATTAAAAAAATTGTTAAATTTAAAAATTGGTGCACATTTTAAAAACTTATTATTTTCCTCTAAACGCTTGATTATGCGATTTAATTTAACTTAAAAATTAGTTTTACACGGAGAAAAATAGTTCGAGAATTTTACCAAAATCAGTTGGGTAAACTCGGGACATATGGATACTTTGATAAAGTATCATTTCTAGTTCGGTAAAACGAAATTGGGTAAAACGAAATTCGGTAAAACGTCATTCACAACAATGGAAGTGTGACAAATTAATACTAATGTCTACCGAACTGTGCTTTAATTAATACTGTACTTGGTAGTTGACATTTTAATGGACATAATTGTAAAATATATGAAACGTCAGATAAAGATTAATGAGCAGTTTGGTAAAACGCCGTCGAGGACTCGGTAGAAAATATAAGAGGGTTTACAGGAAAGTCACGAGGGAATCACTGACGCTCGAGAAACTTTAACTACCAGTTTGGTAAATCGTAATCTTCTGTGATTAAAAAAGAACGTATAACGCAACTAACAGCATACACAATTACATTAAATTACAATACATTACATACGATACACTCAAACGCTCTTAACAATATTAACGCTATTGAAAATCGAAAACGACGTAAGCCTCGCGGCTAAGCTAACAGTTGGGCTGCCGGAAAAAAATCTCGACTATAAAGTTAAAGTACGAGTACGTTGGGGCCGTGCAAAAAATATCTGTGGCCCGTTTCAGCCAATTTTTTGTTGTAACAATTAATTGATGAGTGGGTTTTTAAATTTATGAGAAGTAAATAAAAATGTTGGATAATTTTTTATTAAAAATTTTCTGACCTTGAAACCCTCAGTTATTTAATTTTTAATATTTTTAATGTTTGCATCGTCTACGTTTTTAAACAATCTTTTGGATGTAAAATATTCAAGCCAATAAAATTGAGCATGAAAAACCTGAAAATTAAGTTTATATAAAATCTCTGAAATTAAATTAGGTTAGAATTTGAGGAATTAAATCGAATATGCAAGCTAATATGCTTTGCAGGATTTATTAATTATATTGCATGAAACTTATGTATATGAAAATATGAACAATACACATAACTTGATAAAATTTTGAATCTCTTCTTGAAATAAGTCTTTATTCAACATTTGCAATGGAAGATATTTTCATTTTTAAATAGTCACAATTAAACACTCTACAATATTAAAAATTTATAAATAAGTTTTCAACTCTACCAAATTGAAAAAATTTGTATTGTGTAATCATCAGAATTGAAACTGTTTTAATCGTTAAACTTGCATAATCTTCAACGTTTTACTTGAACAATTAAAAACTTTTCAATTTTAAAGATTTATAAATAAAAATTCTTAAATTTGAATGATTTTTAAGATAAAAAGTCAAGTTCTAAATTCTAATTCTTCCAAATTGAATAAGTACCAATTCGCAAAATATAAAAAATTTAATTAATTTGTATGAATAATTTTTGCTAATAATTACTTACATCACAAAAACCACTAAAATGGCAAGACTGAAGCTTACGCCAGGAATGTCAACTTCGATTCATGGTAATCAACTTTTTAATTTCCTACTTTAATGAAATCTCATTTGTCAACCAACAATGAGGACTAAAAGTAATTTGAAAATTCAACACCTTTTTTCAAATTAGAAAATTGGTGAATGTCTTCGAAGTGCTCAGTACTTGTATACGATCTTGAAAGATTAGGGAGGTGATAGAAGAAACTGCGTGACTGTCGGTTTACCGAACTCTCGAATAAAGTCTAACGTAGCAAAAATGAAAACCTCGCTCACAGTGGACAAACTCTTATCAAATATGCAGGAGATTATAACATAAACAAAATTAACTTTTCTCAAGAATCCATTTCAAACTTTCCCAAACCTTTAAGTAAATAATACATTTTTTACCTAGAAATAATAACCGACATTTATCATTCTGTAACCGATTTGGAGGGAATTATTGTCATTGCATAATTTAAACTTTGCTTGACTTTACATTTGCAAACATTACTTAACAAGCATGAAACTTTATTCAATTTTTCCTGAATGTGTGACAGAATAGTTTTCAATAAGTATACCACGTGCATTAATGATTACTTTTGAAAATCTTTACTGTACATTTGGAAAATTTAATCCGCGTTATTAAAGTTTACCGAACTGTCATTTATTCTTTAATATTTCGCAAGACACAAATTATTACAATAATTTCAAACATTCTCCGTGTATTTGATATCGAACAACAGCAAAAAAAAGAGTTTTATTCTAATATCCCTAATGGAAAACTGAGATTTTTTAAAATTGATAGAATTGAAAAATTTATAAACATAAAAAAATGCTAAAATATATTTCTAAACACATGACTCTCGGATTTTATTGAACAAATTTCTGATATTTGATTGAGGGAAACATATCAAACAAAATTAATTAAATATAAAAAATGTATTAAATTAAAAAATATTTTAAATTTAAAAAAAATTGGTTACAATTTTAAAAAAGTATTATTTTCTTGTAAACGCTTGATTTTCGGATTTTATTTTACAGATTACTTTTAATTGATGTCTGACAATAGCAAAGAAAAATTTTTACCCAGTACTCCTACTGGAAGAATTTCAAATAAAAAAATGTTTTGAATTTCAAAAAATTAAAAAAAAAATCTTATATACTTCTAAACTCATACGGTTCTCGTATTTTATTTTACAAATTTCTGGCATTTGAGGGCTACACTAACATCAGCTTTATTCCAATATCTCTACTGCAAGACTGCTATTAAACAAACTGCATAAAATTTTTTTGAAGTGGTGAAACTTGCAAAAATATGTTAAAATGGAAAAATATATAATTTTCCTCTAAGCTTTTGATTCTTGGATTTTATTTCACAGATTACTCTCATTTGATGCCTAACAACAGCAAAGAAAATTTTATGTCAATGTCCCTATCCATCCTGATAAAAAGAAATTCTTCCGCTAGGGTTGTTGGGATGAAACTTTTTTTTGCTATTGCCCGATTTGAAATACAAGTAATTTGTAATTAAATATAACTACAACTGAGCGTTAATTGGAAAATTAAAATATCTTAATTTTAATAGATTTTATAAAATGGCAGTCTTTTGTTAGGACTTTCGGGATCAAACTTTCTGCGTTGTTGCCCGACATCAAATGCAAGTAATCTATGAATAAAACGTAGTTGTAATAGCGTGATTATATACTGTTTAAAATAATTTATGATTGTATTTCACTGCTAAAAAATTTATTTAAGCTTATAAGAAGAAAAAAAATCGAAAATTTGATTTGAAGTTTTTTTTAGATTATGTTCCTGCCTTAATAATGCTCTTTAAATTAAATCGATAAAAATTGAAGATCGCATTTTGAGAAAATTATAAACCACCGGCTGACAAGTAAATGCCGTTTCGACAGCTTACACTAAACATACACCTTAACCGGGACTTTTACGGCTGCTGCCTATGTTAAATCACGCGAACCTTAACGATCGTTAAAGTTGTGACACCTTTTTCCAATTTCCCGTGATTTTAATCAGTATAAAAGCCCCATTACTTTTCATTTTTTTTTTTTGCAATTAAATTGTACTTTAAAAATAAGATAGACAATAATTTAAATAAATGGATATTGTAATTTTTAAATGAAGTATTATGGAATTATTTTTTACATGCTCATCAGAGAAGGTATTAAATTTGTGTCAAATTTGACCCCTCCCCCCAGTTTTTGTCCAATTTCCACGTTTTGAGAACCCCTGAATCTAAAAAACAGGTTTTTACGAATGTGCCTGTCTGTATTTATGTCTTTATGTCTGTCTGTGAGCACGATAACTTGTGAAAAAATTATTCTATTAGATTGGCCTTTGGTATATTCTTTTAGTGTCCTAAACTAAAGGTCATGTTCGTTAGCCAGCCATTTTGGATAAAAATTTAAAAAGTGGGCACATTTTGAAAATGTTTGAGACCACTTTTTTCAAAATTCAAAAATTCTCTTTGCGGATGTTCATAGTATTCAAAAAGTTGAACAATTTATCCAAATAACTTTGTTTATAAAACCAAAAATATCAGGGATATAGCATTTCCAAAATTCAAAAGTATACCCGAAAATGAACATTTTAAGCCAAATAACGCACGATATGTAAAAAAGTCAAGAGAAGAAAAATTTTGCTTTTTGAATACCCTACAAGATTACCATAATAACTTTTTGAATTGTTTTGAAAATTCGAAAATTCAAATTTTGACAGCATAAGAAATAATGGAAAATCATGAATAATGGACTTATTTTGTAAATGATTACGAGATAATTCAATAGGGCACCACAAATGCGTTGTAAAACACGATGCGGTAGAAATTTCAATTGAGAAAGTCTGGGTCACTGAGGTAAAGGATTTTAAAAGTTAAAAAACGATAATTATGTTTTGTAGACTGAATGTTTAACGTTTATATCGTGAAAATAACATTGGAAACGAACAATTCAGTTTTTGACAAACGGCGGAAGTTGCAGTAAAATGTTTAATAACATTTTTTTTAATGAATGCGCATTTTTTTTAACGAGACAATGAAACTGCGTCTGTTTTAATGCCAATGCACGTTTCCAATTGGAATAATATACATTTATGGAAATGATATACAATTTGAGGGACAAACTCGAGTGCGAAGCACGAGGTAAGTGATGACAATGTGTGCGTTAAACCTGAAAGAGCTTTAACAAAAGAGAATTCACAATCACCAAATTACTGTTCTCGATGTTTTATCTTTTAATTTTAAAAAGTCTGTGCACAAGTGTGGGGAATATAGAAAGACCGAGCGCGTAGCGCGAGGCAAATACGTGATGGAGCGCGAAGCGCGAGAAGCAACAGTCGCGCGCCCTAGGCGCGCTCAAACTAGTAAGCGAGGCGAGTCGTACGCATAGCGCGCGACGAGAATGTGCCCGCCGGGCGGGCAGATTTTTTAGATAAATATTATCATTTAAATTCTTGATCTTAATGCCTTTTTCGTCAATCTCAAGACATGACACTTTGTCTCATTGGCAGTTAAATTTTATTTTATGAACATTAATTAACTATCGGTTTTTAGTTCTAATTTATAAACATTTTATGCATCAAATTAGGCGAGAAGATTGTTTACATTTATATCACCAATAAATTTGGGTGAAAACTGGGTGTGAAAATTTACCAGCCATTCGTTTACAAGGAAATGGCGTGAAATCACGCAGAATTAACGTCGATTAATCTCACTGAATTGGCGTTGGAATTCACCCTATTGACTATTCGTTTAGGGTGAGAAAAATGCGCATGAAAATTAGGATTGTCGTGTCACCTTGCACATCATGCCTACACCCTCTATCTGCCCTTATTTACTCTTCAATAAAGACTCAATTTTACTCGCTCATGATAGACATGAGATTCTTTTAAAGAATTGGAAGCAAAACATTAAAAAAAAAATCTTTTTGAATGCTTGCTATAAATATTACTAACCAGCACTCAAAAACTAATGTTAATAAAGTTATTTATAACAAGATCTGTATGATTGTCAGGGTTGGTAACGGCAAATCATAGTACATTTTTTCATTAGGGTCATGTTATACTTAACTCTTACATTTCCTACTATACCGACATTTTTTTCATAATAAATTATAAAACGCTCGTATACTCTTTAATTTTTAGAATTACAATAAAATATCAAACTCGATATCTCTATTTGAGTAATTGTAAGCTATTGCGAAAAAATAGATGGTATATGTTATGAATTTTATAAAGTAAGCATCGCATGACGAAATAATAAAATAGAGTTTCTACTTTATCGATTTTAGGTTAAACCTTCAAATTTATAATAATTTAACTTAATTTCAGATTACGTGGAGATTTTACTTATTTTTGAAATTCTAAAATTTTCCATGAAAAACAAATCTTTCGCTCCGCTGGGAACGGAACCCGGGTCTTGCGATTGCCAGTCGGTTGCATGACAACTAACCTAAGTTAGAACTTAATTTCACCGGATAAGATTGTTTGAAATTTGCACCAGTTTAATTATTATTCAATTCAATATTTGAATAATTTTTCTATTGAATTTTGTCAGAGGATAAGTTATTTATTTGTAAAAATAGTAACGTAATTTGGGGCTGAGCGGTGCATGTAGGATTGTAGGGGAAAGCGACGCAGCTCTTATATAATTCTCTATATATAATTTATTCAAATTTTCCTTATTTCGATCTATTTATTTATTTAACAGTTTTTTCCTGTTAATTGCAGATGTTCAAATGGACTGGTCAGATCACGCTTTATGGTGGCCAGCAAGAAATCATTGGTTGACAAGAACGAGAAGCACTTTGGACCAATATGGTGTTGCTGCAGATGCACTTTTGCATTTCACACCAATGCACAAAACTCTCAGAGTCCAACTTCCAGATATGCGTTATCTTGATTGTCGTGTTGACTTCTCTGTAAAAACATTCAACGCTGTTATCAATCTCTGCAAAAATTTTGGTAAGTATCTCTGGTTACCTGTAAGGGCATGTAACACTTAACCGATTCCTACTTTATCGAAAATTTTTTTTATCATATCAATTCCATACGAAATAAGATATTGAGCTGAAACTTTAAGAAAATAAAGAAAAGGGATTAAGGCATGTATATGTGGTACTAATAAATTTTTGAAAGAAACAACAATATTTCCAAAAATTATTATTTTTTTATATTTGCAGAAGTTTATTAGTACATAAAAGTTGCTTAGTTTCTTTTATTTCTTTTCCAAAACGTTTGGATCAATATATGAATTCGTATGGAATTGTTAGGGTGCAAAAAAATTGTTGGTAAAGCAGGAATTGAATAAGTTGGATAATTGAATAAGGCCATGTCATATTTGTCCGAATCTTACCTTACTATAATACCTTTTATTTAATTCCCCAATTTTTCAACTAAATATCGCATTTTATGTAGACGTGGGTTGTCCCAAAAAATATTAATACATAATATATAATACTAAAAAAGCTTCTTCTATTTACCTGTTATAAAAGAAATGTTAACTGGATAATTAGTGGGCCAGTAAATTCAATTGTTCTTAAATTTTACTATGTAGCGAAAAATTCTGCAAAACGCCAAATAACTCATTTGAAGTTTTTTTCGTGATTAATTTAATTTCCACGGCCATCTTGAAAATTCTTCATTCCTAAAGGCTTCATATCCAAATCTATTTAAGAGGTATTATTTTCAAAAATTCTGTGAAACTGTTTTCCTTTTTAACCATTGGCAGGGGGTTTCGTGTTTAATGTAATATGGAAAAAAATGTAATTAAATTTTGTTATTAAGGGTAGGTAGTTAAATATTTTTCAAATATTTTTTCAATTGTACGTTCTAAATTGAAAATTGATCAATTTCGAAGACTAAAATTCAAAATCGTTCAATTACAAATACTTAATCGAAAATAAAAATAAGTAAAGTACCAAAATTTAATGAAACGTAAAAAAAACAGAAAATTGATAGTTTTCAGCATCAAGCAAGTAATTATGCTTGAAAGTGGAAGGAATGAAAAATCCTCTTCCAGTCACGCGAAGGTCGAAGAGTCCATGAAGCTTGAAATTTATCACCCTGTTGTCTGTTACTTTTTAATTACAAAACTGGGTTAAAATCGTAATTATAACTTCAAATTATTATCTATTCAATCACCTAGTCTCATTCTTTTATTTATTAGTACTTTTTTAATTAGTACTTTTTTTATTGATAAAGTCTCGGCCAATTCTTTTTTATATTTATTGTATAGGAAATTGTCTCTTAATTCACTACATTTGTAATATTTTAATATCTTCTTGCAACTTTAATTATAAATAATTTCGAATTTACCGTTTTAGGAATCTGGATCCCAATTTCAATTTTAAAATTCTTAGTGAACATTTTAATTGTATTTTCAGGTCCCCCTTTTCCCCTATTCTTCTCTAAATCCTCTATGATCTTTGTATTTGAGAATGTCCATTTTTTCCCTTTTTTTTAAAAGCTAAAATTAACTTTTTAAGAATTATAAGAAATTCGCAGCCATTAACAAAAAAAATGAGTAGTTTAGAGTTACTACGATCGAAATAAAAAAGACAACAGAAAAATATTGTCGACAATTTGCGCAAAAAAAATAAAATAAAATCTAACATACTAGTTATTAATTATTAGAACATTATAAATTTGGTAAAAATTTTCAACTTTATGAAGATGTTTATTTAAAGTCTGAATTTGAGCCAAAATCAAACGTACGTATTTATATATTTATATATATGTGAAACAATAATCTTTGAGTTAAAAAAAAATTTTATAATTTGGAACAATTTTTAAATAGGCCATGTTGGTATTTTTCGTATCAAATTGGCATTTTTATCACAAAGGAAAAATAGTTCGAGTTTTCAGATTATCATTCAGGGCCATTAAATTTTTTTTTTTTTTGCGTTTTATAACGGAAATCCGTACTTTGAGTAAAATCATGTTGGGGTTTTTCGTCAGAAGTTGGATTTTTAAAATAAAAATGCAACGGTTTAATTGCCTTTGCAACATATTATATTTAAATTCTGGAGTTAAAAAAGAAATTTTTATCATTTTTCAAAAATATTGTCCTTGCTGTTCTTTTATATTATTTTAAATAATAGACATTGTGAAGCACCAAATTTTTCTATTAATATTGTTTTCATACATTAATTTTGTAATATCTATGGTTCTCATAGAAGCTTTGCATTTATTAATATTATTATCCGTTAAGTTAGTATTTTTAATAATAAAAATGTCCTTTTTTTTCATTCATTATTTTTTCAGTCATTATTCATACTTAAATAACTGCATAAACCTTCATTATTTTGGTTTTGTTTCTAGGTATCAGACATCCAGAGGAACTTTCGTTTTGCAAACCTTTGGAGCCAAACCATCTAAAATACAATTTGAAGGACTTACCGGTGAAGAAAAAAATTGAAAATCAGAAAAATGGTTGGCACGTGCCAGCAGACACAAACACATTCATACCAGTTACACAGAGTCCCAGAGGATCAAATGGAAGCTTGGATCAAAGCAGTCCTTTCATGTGTGCTCCAGTCACTCCAAACAACAGGACTTACAGCACTCCAATCAGTTCTCCAGTTTCGGTATTTATTATAGTGGTACTACTGGTCAGGGAATTCAGGAAAGTCTGGGAATTTCAGGGAAATCCTGAAAAAAGTAACGAAATTTTCGATAAACTCAAGTTGAAAGTTAGGGGTCTACCAAAAATGATGTAATGCGTTTTTCCGAAATTTGCAACGCCACCCCCCCCACCCCCCCCCCCCCCCCCCCCCCCCCCCCGCCACCCCCCCAGACAAAACGCAATAAAA
>JAAAKG020081072.1:0-16800 GCA_010014905.2 Druon quercuslanigerum | reverse complement strand
ACTTGTTGTTATCGATAGAAAATATTTTATTATAATTTTATTTTAAAATTTTATTAAAATTATAATGGGGCGAAGTGAACATGATAAAATAATTCTAATCGTTTGACCTGAGCGAAAAATATTTGTGTAATGTCATCCGAAAAAAGTAAAATAAATAAATTTTGAAATGGGTTAATATCTTCTGTTCCTCTTTTTGACTTGCAAATTCTAATTTTTGAAAATTCCACGAAATTCCCTTATTGCTTCGAAAATTATGGCAAATTTTTTCGATATACCGTTTTTGCTACAGAATAATAATAAAAAATTATAAATTGAAAAAAAGATTTGCTTAATTTAGAATTACGGCAAAACGCTATTTTCGTATGAATAAGCTGATGGAATCATTTTATATACGCCCCCCCCCCCCCTACAATGGGGAGTTTTTGTAAATGAATGAGGGAAAATTTGTCACTGGTATCCCGTTTTTTTCAGTTAATAGCAAGTAAAGAGATCAGGAAAGAATTTTTTAGATTTATGTGGGGGAGGGGTGTATTTTTTATTGCATATATAAGAATAAAAAATCTGTCGGCCTCCTTTAAATCTAAAAGATGATTCCTTCAGCTTATTCCTACGAAAATATCGTTTTGCCGTAATAGCACATTTTTGAATGCTAGAAACATTACTACAAAAAAAAATTTTGTTTGGAAAAACAAAATTACAATATATTTCCTTATTCAAAGCTTCACAAATTTCAGCTTCGACTTTTTGGCAATTTTCAAAATTAGGTTAAATCTTGGATAAAGTAGTTTTGTTAAATGAGTATGCATTTAGTCATTAAGATGACCAATGAGCAAAATTAACCTGAGTAACAAATTATTTTTACTTTATTTCTATGAAGTACGAACATTGTAGGCTAAAAAGATTCAAAGTAGGGTCAGTGTTGAAGGGAATATTAAGCAACGTCAAAGTAGGGTCTTGAATGTGAAGACTTTAGCCCCTAAAGATCAAATGTAGGGCCCATAGATTAAAATGGATTCAAAGCAGGCTGCAATGTTTTATTCTTTACAAGATAAAAGTTTAAAAGAGGGGCTATGAGTTTAAACAGCGTCCAAGCGGGTTTTAATAAGGAGCTGCGACTTTAAAGTAGGGTCTAAATTTCGACTCCAGTGGCTTTCCAGAGAACAAGTTGATGAAATAATTTAAAAAATCTTTGTTTTAATAAAAAACACGTAATGAATTTCATAAAATGATTTAGTAAATGCTAAAGAAATGTCCAAACAAAGTATTGCACATATAATTAGAAACTAAGTATACACATTTTATAATTTATAGAGGTAACCGGGATGCGGCGCATTCCTACTGATTCTGATTTTGTTCAATCAAATCTGCGAGAGGCTGCGCGTCGTGCTGCACAAGGTGCTTCGCATGGTTCACCGTCTGGTTCGAATAATTCTTCGGGGGGTTCTCCGATGGATTCTTCGAATGGTTCGTATGGTTCTTGGGATGAAGAAGAATCTGGACATTTGTCGCCCTGGCAACAAGAATATGCACATGGTAAGTTACATGTATTGTCTTTTAATATTTTTCTTTTACGAATAAGCAGAAAACCTGATACGGCATTAATATGAAAAAAAAAAGTTTTTAAATTTCAATAAATTAGTTCAAACTCCCTAATTAAAAAATAATTTTTTGATTCTTTTTACTTTTATACAATAATTACTTACTATGATCCTCTACAAAATGGTCAGTTCATTCTTTGGTAAATTTCTGTTCCTATTGACTTAAATTTAATGTAAGAACGCCTTAAACGTCATTAGCGTTATGTGTCCCAACCCCACTTTTTAGAAGAAGATACGGATATTTACCTTTGTTTTGCCAGTTAGCCTAAAAAACGTCGAATATCTCAGGTTTGTACACTTTCGAGGAAGCAAACTTTAATTTATGCACATTTTTCAGGGCAAACAAATAATGTTTTATAAACGTTAAAGTCTGTCCCTAGATTATTGTCGTTTTAATCGTCATTTGCGTGAGACCTTTTTCTAGTAAAATATTTGTAGTCCCAGTTGAGTCATAAATACAGAATTATTAGGCGTGTCCGTAAACACAATCCTATTAAATTTAACTTAAAATATGAACATGTTTTGCTGTAAATCTGATAATAAAACTCAAAAGTACATTTTTACAACAAAAGCTTCATCCGAGATTTTGCTTAAAAAACAGTTTCGAAGTAAAAAAAATATATAAACCATTTCGTTGCCTATTTAGCAGGTTTCCATTTAATGATCAGACGTTTATTTGTGATAAGAATGTATTATTTTCAAACAGAGATCGAAATTCGAAAAGATTTGAGGCCAGAATAGACCATCCTTGACGTTAAAAATTATTTCCTAAGCTGCATGCATTACAGCTTTTAATCTTATTAAAAGCTTGTGCTCTACTTCAAAAAACTCCGAGCCTGAAATCCGCTTTTCATATTTAATGTACAAATTTTATGATTATTTATTATTCTTAAAAATTTCCCTTTTAGATTTCAAATTTTCAAATATGATACCATAAACTTTGGTTGTTAATGTGAAATTCCTAATGATTCATAAGCCAATCGAATTCTTATTGTTAAGTGTTCATGTTTACTGTTTTTCTTTTTTCATACAGAAAACGAAGATGCGCAACGGTTAATTGATGCACTTATGGAAGTATGCACGAGGAGAAATCAAGTCAGTGAAGGTATTCATTTTTACCTAGACGTTTGGGATCGATTACAGCCTACGACCCATGAGATGCGCAAAGTGAAAGCGTGTCGTATCACGATCGCAGTACTGGATGCCAACGGACTATTTTGTCCCATATATGATAGCGAAAGGCGCGAGATTGTAAGTGATGAGCGGGGTAGGAATTACCAAATACGCACTTCTGACCAAAGGAGCGCAATTCATCGCCATTATTTCTGGGAGCAGTCTATTCCTAGATATGTAACGTCTTTACCACCCGCTCCATAATGAAAATTTGGATTTTAATAATATTGCTAAACAAGATCAAAAAGTACTATGCGAGTGAGAACATATTTTTTAATACAGATTACGTTCCTAGATATTTTAGTTAATATAAGAAATAAAAATAAGCTTTATATATTTTAGTGAATGTTTGATGTTCTAATAGTATTAAATGTAATCACATGTGTTTACTTTACTCTTTTAATTAAAGTAATCAGTACTAAAGCGATATTATTATTGTATCCACTAATAAAATTGGATCTGAATTAAAATTTGTATGCTGTTTTATTGAAAAAATAGTTAATGAATTCTTTGAGTAGTGGTAGGACTTTTTTCCCTGCATAACATTCACACACCTAAACTAACATAATGGAGTTATAGAGATTAAGTAGGAATATTGAAATATTTTGACTGTGAATTTGATCTGAAACTTATAGATGACATTTATTCTTTTTTTTTAGCTTCAGAGTGAAGGCACAATCTAAATGCTCACTCATAAAAAATTTTGCGCTACAAAACTGTAAAAGTTATATCAGGTTATACGCGTGGAAGGGTTGCGTCACGCTACCCTTAATTTAGAAAATCAAAGTTTAAATCACGTGACCTTGAAGATCTTCAAAGGCGTTCATATACGCTACAAAGAAAGAAATTTGCGCTGCATTGATTGCTTGTTTACAAAAAGAATAATCATAAACATTTTGTTCAGGGAGATCAAATGTCTCAGCGAAGCCACGTACCATAATGTATGCGAATAAGCTTATTAACTTTCTTTGAAATTTTATCAGCTTTAAAAAAAACATCCAAATTGTAACTGCAGCTAAACGCGCAGATAGAAAGAGACAGAGGCAGCGTTTACGTCGCACGCCTAACAAAAACGCTCCCATGTAGATACTTGGTGGTTGGACACAAATTCGAATGCATCCTTTATATTAAATGTATATCCAGAGAAAACGGATGCTCTTGTATTTTCTGTCGCCCCTGTTCGCTACCATCTTCCGATTCGTCGATGTCCATATTCTTATTTTACGATTCCTTTTATCGGGGAAACTTATTTGAATTCCTACACGCTCTGATATTTTTTCGGAGTCCTGAATTGCGGAATCAAACCCTTCGTTACGAATTTTCTGTAACGTAGTAAAAAGTAAATGTAATATAAATGTATATAAAAAGTAATATGTCATATTTATAGGATTACAATTCCTTGTTAATTGGTTTGATGTTATAGAGGATTTTGTTCCAGATTAGAAGAGTGCAAATAAGCTGGAAATTTATTTGCACTAGTGAATCTTTTGCAGTTGCCATAGCATCTGATTCTGTTGAATCAGATTCAGATCCAATTAGTTCTTCGAAATCTTCTACACAATTTAAGCGCAAAGCCTAAACTGCACTAGACTTAGCATACCACCTTTTAACACATATTCGCTTCAAACTTAATTTGAATTTTTTGATCAAACTATTCCATCGGGGCGTTGAAACGGAGGAAAATGTTTAGAATATTTTTATGAAACCAAAAAATATTATAATGTTTAAGGTCACAAAAGCCGCATTATTTTCGACCAAATTAACGCTGTGTATCTTACAATGCATATACCAAGCATACTTGTTTAATTTTCAAATTAGAATTTTCACTACTCAATGTTTTCGAGACACGTTTGACTCTTTATAATGTATTTTACCTCTAACCTCCTTAATCCAAAAAGTTATGTTTTTCTATTTTTCGTAAAATTTCTGCTGCTAGACCTTGCTGATATTTACTTTTGTCATAATTTACAATTTAGTACATCTGCCCTGAAACGTGTTTTCACCCACTTTCTTAGGATAAATTTTACAATTTATTATCTTTACTTGGAGTGCCCATACTTCGAATTTTGCAACCTTTTCCAAATTTCTTTCAAATTTTAAATTCTATACTTTTATTGTTTGTAGGCGTTGGGTCTTCCGCCCTTCGTAAATTTATGGTCAAAATTATGTATACCTAAGCTTAATGACGTTCCCCGTTCGAACTACCTTCATCGCCGAGAAAAGCCTCTTCGGCTTTTTCCGTTTCGCTTCGGAATTTGTAACGCCTTCGGGTACTAAATCTTTACTCCCACTTTCAAAATTTGTAAAATAAAAATTGTCCTCGAAATCTGCAATAGATCGACGGTCAGTCGAGTTTCAAATACGAATATAGCACAATCTAACTACTTGCAGCGTACCCTGTAGTTCTCTCAGCTCAAATTTGTATCACTTGCAGATATTTTTTCATCAATTACGTTCCAGTTAAAATTAAAAAGTTTTTATATTCTAAACTGTTTGATTTATTTAATCTTACCTTCTAATCGTTTTAAGATCTCGTCACCTTAACAAAAAATCTCTTTGCTACGGCTCTTCGGATAACGAAAATTCCGGGTAAGCAGCACGACGATATATCACAAAACGCAACAGACCTAATCCGGTTTCTTTGTGAGATTTTATAAAATCGCGTTACGTCACGAGTTCACAGCGTGCAGATTGATAATTAGAATTTTATTATTATTCGCTTGGAAGTATGTGGCTTTTGCGGTAGCTGATGTAGATCTCCTCTGAAAAGCTTCCCAACAATATGAACATGCGCATTCCATCCCTGCAGACACTTCGGGCCAATTAGAGAAAAGTTGATGATAATTAAGAAGCGAGTGGATTGTTGGTAGAGTGATGGAAGGTATCGTCCGATTATCTAGACCTGAAGGGCCAAGGTTTGGTGACGAGCATCAGAAAGTAAACTCGATCTGTTACTAATTAACTGGAGGAGTCACTTCCAGGAAGCTTAATTGTTTTATTGTTCTTCTTACTTTGACATTGGAGGTAATAAGTGCTGGTACTTAAATTGTTGCTTTTGTAAGCAGGATTAAGTTTTACTTTAGGACTGTAAATGTAAAAACCCAGACGTACTTGAAGAAACGTCAGTCTAATAGCTCAAAAGAATCTCCATGTAGGGAGTCATCGACTAAACAGTCTGCGTACCCGTTAACTATCTTCTGAACTCTAGTCTAGGCTCTAGAAGGAAGTGAAGGAGTACGCAAGTTAAAGTTTTACAAAAAAATAATATTTTGATTGTCTCAAACAATCTGCCCCCCCCCCCACACCAGGGCTTGCGCCCTAGGCACCTGGCACGGTCGTCCTACCCTAGTCATGACTCTTTTCTTTGTCGTTAAAGTTGATATTTTGTCGTTAAAATATTTTGAAACTTGATTATCGTGACGAAAGTCAGTTTCCCGAAACAAGCGTACAGTAACCAATTCATTCATGTTGTGAAAAATTCTGTACTCGTTCTAGAACTGATCGAATTTCTGCTGGAATTGCTTCTAGCATGGAAATTTTTTATTCTATTCGTTTAAATTTTTATAAACAAAGTTCAGTAAATAAATTCTAAATTGATCCTGAAAAACTGTATTTTTTCCTAATCATAGGAACAGTTCTTTAAAATTTCGTAATTCAATTTTGTGATTTTTAGAAATTGAATTTGTGTTTGAAAATATCTTTTGTAGTGATTAGATACTATTCTTCACGAATATATAAACTTTTTCCTTACATTTGAAACAAGAGTTTTTTTTTCACTTAGATTTTATTTTAAGTAGTGATAAATTATATTTACTCCCTATGAGAAATTAAAATGCTCATAAATGAGCAAAAATAAATCTATCTATTAAATTTTTAATTATTTTATTGAAAATTCAAAAAAAAATTCCAATTTAATTCTTTTTAGTAGCATGTCTTAACTATTTATAACAAATTGATATTTTCAATAGGATAATTTACTTTTTTGTAGAAAACTCGCCTTTTTGGTTTGAAAATTTAGAAACTTGGTAAAAATTTGTTTCTTTATTGAAAATGTCCGTCTTTGGTGTCAAGAAATAATTTTTTATTCGAAATGTAGTCTTTTTTTCTTTAAAGTGTGACTTTTTCGTTAAAGAAAATTGAACGACGTGGTGGAAAATTCGTTTATTTTTATTTCAAAATTAATTTTTTAAACTGAAAATTAAGCTACTTAATTCTTAGTGGAAAATTTATCTTCTGAAACTAGAAATTCAACTATTTGGTTAAAAACATTTTTTATATTTTTTAATTAGTTAGTATTAAAAGCATAAAATGAGTATAATCAAATGTAATATTATACGAGTGAAAATATTAAAATTAATTAATTCTGTCAATAACTGCTCAAGAATTATTTTAGCAATACCGTTTAAATTATTAAAAAAAAATACAAAAAAAAACAAAAAACATTTTAATTACCCACAGAATTGAAAATATATAATACCCCTGGCTAAATGCTTTGTACATAACACTTGTGTTCATTCAGCGAAATCTCAAGCCTTCTAAAAAGTGTTTGTCATGTTTTCGTAACTACGAAGAGGTAAATTTTTAAAAAAAGTCCATTAAAGAATGATTCACTGATGATGTAATTTGTCGCATATTTTTGAAATTGTATAAGAGAAGTAGTTCATCACCTCTGATTGTTAATTTTTCATGAATTTTAATAATATTCATTGTTAATAAATAATCATTTCCTATAATCATATTTTTATATATGATAATTTTGTAAACTGCAAAAGAAAATTAAGCGCAAGGTCCTGGCTGGTCGTAAGATTAGTAGAAGGAATAGCGAAAACCTTAAAAACTTGCAGCATAGTTTAAAATTTCGCACAACTATTATTTTTATTTAGAATTTAGTTGTTTTACTTGATTTATTCCGAATCTTAAAAAATTATTTATTTAATATTATTCATTTTGACTTTAATTTTTATATCAATTTTTCAAAATGACTATTATATTTTAACCAGTCGTGTTTCGTATTGAGCATCGCATTATCGTTGAAAATAGTCTCAGTGTTGTTGAGCTTATAGGTGTAATATTGTAAGAATGATAAGATTCTGATGAAATTAGAAAAGTATGTGATTCTCAAGGGCTCTTGATAGTAATAATATGAAAACATAAAAATATACCATTAAGTAGAAAAGAGAAAAAACTAAATTTGATTTCTTTATTATTCTATTACGTTTTATAGCCAGTTTTTTTGAAGAAAGGGCAAATTATTTTGAAATATACTAACATTTTTCAATATTTTTTGAATATTTTACAAATTTTAGGTCTGTAAGAAAAAGATTTACTATAGAAAATAGAAAATTAGTGCTTGTTAGTCTTTTAAAATTTGTGAAATTTTCTAAGTATATAGTTCAGTTCTGTTACCATGATTTATAAGTTCTCTTCAAATTTAAAGATAATCGAATAATACCTTTCTCTGATAATTTTATGGCAATTATAAATTCTAAAGCACTTTTCCTGGAAGAAAAAGCTGTTTTCCTTTGAAAAAGCTTATCGCCTATGAATAATTCAGATCTAAAAAATAGTTGTTAGGTGTATACCTACAATTATTATTAGCAACGTTCGAAGTTCATGGTTTAGAGGAATTTTCCGATAAAAAACAAAATCTGTAGAACAGCCCCTTTTTAAATAAATATGTTTTTAATTTATAAAAAATGGAAATTTCCGACTTTGCTCGAAAATAAAACGAGATATAAGAAAGGATGGTCATACTTATCCTTTCGAGTTAAAGAGCGAAGACTGGTGGTTTCAAAGTTTTAAATGATAAAAAGATTAGAACAAGTCAGGTTTCATTTAAATAATCTGAATAATTGTTTGATAAGTGTTCTTTTAAAATGAGACATTAATATACATTTTGCTACAAAACCTGAGTTAATCATCTACAAATATAAATAATAATATTTGTGAACATTTAAAAAATATCCTATGGGTACTTAGAATAAACTTGTATCTATTATAATTTTTTTTGTATAAAAATAAAATATAGACCTAATAATCTTGTATTTATTTGTTGCTGCGAATAAAAAAAATTGACTTAAACATGAAGATCAGGTTTATATGTTTGTTTCAGCTTTTATTTTATTTTATTAATTTAACACACAAAAATACTAAAAATGAGATAAGAAGGTTTTTTTCACGTTCTCAATGAGGAAATGATAATAAAAAGAGCTTGCATAATTAAAAACAATTTCATTTGTGTCAACGCCATGTTTGAAGAAATTAAATTACGCAAGTTGTGTCATTCTTTTTTACATTTCAAACATTTACATCGTTATGAAAAATTTGTTCGTTAATTTAAACGTAAACAGTGGAGAGCCAAGTACAACGTTTCTTAAGATTTCACAATATAAATAATGTAGATCTTATTCAATCGTGAATCCAAGTTTTGGGTTGATGAAGGGCAATCTACTTCATTTTCTTTGCAATTTAAAAAAATTTACGGCTTAATGGTTATTAATTTTAAAAAGTAAATGTACATAAATCTTTAATTTAAATCCGAATTAGTAAGCTTTTAGCTAAATGAATTAACAATAAGGCTAAACTACAAAAAAAATTGTTTGATGATATCAGACGTCCTTTGGCTCAAAATTTGATTTACTTTTTTTAACAAAATTTTCGATAAACAAAACCAAAATGAAAATTTCTATAAAAAAGTATTTTAAATAAATATAGTGGTACTTTTCAATAATCGAAATTCCTCGCCAAAATTTGTTTTCCATATCTCACGTCTTTTAGTTCGAAATTTGAATTTTCGGTAATTTCCATAGCATTTTTTATGAATACAACTAAAATGATAAGTCCTATCAAAAAATAGTTAAGATACATTTTCATGAATTTTTTTAAATGTATAATGATCGTTCACTCTTTTTCTCGCTTTTTTGCGTCGTTTTGAAATTTGAGTTTTAGTATTTATCATAGGATTTTCAATTAGTGAAACCAAAATATTAAATTTGATCTAAAAATGATTCACAGCCTTGGAAATCTGAAATAAACTTTTTTCTCCTAAAAAAATAAAAATTAATAAATATAAACAATATTTATTTATTATTTAATATTTAATTATTATTGATAATGGTATAAACAAAGATGTTTTGCACCATATACTTAATTTAAAATTATGTCATTCAAATGTTCTCAAAAATTTTCATCCTCGGTCAAAAAATAACATATTTTTAAATGCAAATAAAAATTAAACAATTTTAAATGAATTTAACACGGCCACTGTCTATTGCTGTTTTTTGAATACAGGTAAGAAACTGTTTGCTTGTGAAAAGACAATATGTCGAAAATTTCAACTTCATTTCGCTCCGAAACACAAACTTATTAATAGTTTGAGCTCAAATTTACAAAAAATTTTCTATGAACTATTCTAAACATGATAAACTGACCAAGATTTTTTACGAAATTTAGAGAAATTTTTAAAAGGTTTGAATAATTTGAAAGAAGGAATTAAATTAAATTGAATTTCAGTAATTATCAGCTTTCATGCTATTTTAAAACATTTCAATGGATTTTATAAAGCTTCCGAAAATATCACAAGAGTTTACAGAATATAACGGAATTTGATAATACTTGAGTTTTTCAAAAGAATTCATTAAACAAAAAACTAAGAAATTTGTATGGCTTAAAAGATTTGAAAAAATTCGAAATTATTTGTGGCATTCACGCTGAGTTCTTTTAATTCTTCGGAATCCTGTTGGATTTTTCCAAATACTTGGATTTGTTTGACTTTATTAAGATTTTTATTTAATTCATCGCGAGAATCGATTGATGGGATGAATTAAGAATTTAAAACATCTGAAGTTTTATAAAGTACTTTGGCATTTTTAAAAGCTTAAAAAAATTTAAGAAAATTTCAAGAGAATCTAAAGGATTTTAAATATCTTAGATTAATTAAAAATATTAGAAATAATATCAAATTGATATCAGTAATTTAATGGGATTTATAAGGATTTTAAATATTTCAAGATTTTGTAAAAGATTTCCCGGCGTTTTAAAAAGATTTAAATATGCATGCCGTTTTGAAGAATTTCCTAAAATTTGGGAAAATACGGATGGATTTGACAGAACCTATAAGGTTTTAAGATGGTTAGATTGAGGTTCTGGATTGAATAGTAAAAAGTGTTTTCATTTTTGAAATTTCTTTATTATTGTGTTGTTGGTTCAGAAGATATAGTCATATTAAGGTGTACTTACTCCTAGACGGGAGAGTGTACACGGTTCGAGAGCCTACTTGGGAGAAGCATTAGGGTGAGCCCAGGAGCTGAGCGCGGCTCGCTTTGAGCGTTTGATTGTCCCGTTGTTCTGTTTCTGTGCCATCACCGGTAGTTTCACCAGTTTTGTGATCGGCCGAATGTAGGAGTAATCCGATGTACACACCCTGGCAACACGCATAAGGCTGTCCGGCCCAGGGTAAGTGGCAGTGATTCTCCCGAGAGTCCAGGTTCCGTTTGGCTTTATGAGGAGACGGTTAAAATACTCATGGTTTCAGCGCACCCAGAAGTGGTCGCGGTAGGCCTTTAACCTATGCTAAGTGCGTTGCGTGATCCAAAGGTGTGTCTGCCTGGGTCGCCGTTGAGCGGCGTGAGTGGTCTGCAGTTTAGGAGCTCATCGATGTTAATGAATGGCGTAGAGAACTCTTCGAACGTAAACTTGTAAGGTCCGGGGACTCGTCACAGATGGGATTTCGCCGACTTGATACCCTCTTGCTAAACTCCGCTAAAGTGGGGCGCCTAGGGTGGAATGAAGCTGCAGGTGATGCCCTGCTAAAAAAGCTCCAATCCTTTTTCGCTCGGCGTAACAGGCGACGAAGTCCCGCGTTGGGCCCACGGAAAGTTGTGTTGATGTCGCTTCATATTTCATGGGGCGTCAACCAGTGAAACGGTTGAGTGCTTCAAGGAAGATCTGTGTTGTAAGTTCTTCTGCAAATTTGAGGTGCATAGTCTTGGTGGCTAGGGAAACAAAGAATTCAAATACCCCTTAGTGGTCATCAGTCCGCGGTCCTTTGTTTTGAGGATATCGAATATCACATATTGTGCAGTCCCGGACGAGTTTTCTTACCCGTGTTCTTCTACCACCTCACGTCGAATGACTAGAAGCTACGTCTTTCGGAAGGCGGCATGTCCGAAGTAAACCCAATCGATGATCAGCCGAGCGAGGTGACTGCGTCTGTCTAAGATGATCAGATGTTTCTCGTTGGAAGATGTTGTTGAGTTTCCGAGTCTGCCACCGACTCGCAAGAAGCCGCCTTCGTCGATAAAAGGCGCTAGTCCTCACAGAGGGCTGTCACAGCGGATCAGCTGATTTTGCTGGAGTTATGCGAGCTCGAGCCCAAAGTGTACATGCTGATTGGCACCGTATGTGCAACCACACACACACACACTAGATTGTTGCATCAACCGGTCGGCCCTTCCTACGATGTGCTCGTCCAATGGCTTGTTTCCCGTTGGAGCATCGGTGCGAAGCCAATGGAGCACTACCTGTGAGTCGCTCCAAAGATAGCCGTCGGCGAAGGACATTTTCAAGTTTGAAACTGCGAAACGGAGAAGCTTGGCCGCTAAGAGGGCGACTATGAGCACAAGTGGGGAGAACGTCATACGCCGTGTTCGTTAGTTCTGAAATACAGTGGTGCAGCTGTTACTATAAGGCTCGCGACCGCGAATGTGTGCAGCTTGATCCTCCGTGACTTGTGCTGTCCAATACGTGTAGAATAATCATCTTGTCAGCCTATCATCTCCTGGAACGAGAGGCACTTTAGGGCCAAGGGCTCTTGCACACTAGTTTGGCTCGTCGCAGATCTTGGAGCAGCATCTTGGCAAATAACGTTACTAGAGCGAGCCACATAGCAGGGTCTAAGAATTGAGCCAACTTAGCGATGATCCTTCTCTTGGTAAGTTCGCGGTGGCTATGTTCAGGCGGAGTAAGAAATCAGCACCAGTGCTGCGCCGACTCCAAGGCTAGCCCATCTCATTGACCGAGCCGTCAGTTGAAAACTGAAGACATGTCGACCTAAGTTTTTCCTCCAGGGAATGTCCTTACTTAGTTCGGGGGTGTTTAATACGCACTGTTTAAGGACAAGGTCGCCAACTTTAAAGAAGTTAGATAAGCGTAAATACAGATAAGGAAGTCGTCGACGCATAGATCTCTGCTAGCAACGCACAGTGTAAAAAAGCTTTTGTTGTTGTTTATAAACCTAATATCATACGATAGGATTGATCGAATTTCATGAAAATTAGAGTAAGTATAGTTCATGTAAGTGGAATAAGGGAGAATTATTGGAAGGCCTAAAAACAGTTTCCAAGACCCAAAAATTCAAGCCCATTGTGGCCCTTTTTGCAGTTGTAGCTATAAACTCGACGGTTTTTTTTAATTTTCTCGAAAATTCACTTGACTCTGGAGAATCGTGTATTTTATTATAAAAAGACATATATTTCTTTCTCAACTTTTCTATTTTTATAGACTGCTTGCTTAATTTCTTAAATTATTAAGTTTTAAACATTTCTGACGTAAGAAACTAAAGAAAATTTGCAGCGCAACTCATACTTTGTTTTTCCTACCGGAAAATTTAGCGTGTGTTGCCTTTTTTTTTAATTTTGTGTTTAATATGAAATCATTGCACAGATAATAAAATATTTAATAAGAATGAGTTAAGGTGGCATTTTGGCATTGTAAAATAAGGACAAAATATTACCAATCTTGAGAAATACTCTGTAAATCCGGAAAATTGAAGAAATACCAGCTTTTTGTATATGGAGGTATTTATATTTATCAAAACGTTTATGATTAGGCGTACTTCTGTATAGAATGTAATATTATTTTTAAAATCATTGTAAGTTAGATAAATATTGTAAGTTTCACGGTTTCTATATGAAATATAAAGAGGTTATTCAACTTAACATATAACGAACTTTTATGACATATCTCTCTCCTATTAATCCCTTTTTTACTCCCTTTTTTCACCATAACTTTTTCTATTTTGCCTTGGTCTAATGAGTCAAACGACGCCTGTAGGTCCACAAATATTGCTACCATTGCTCATTTTTCCCTTCTAATCCTCTTATTTACTGGATAGCTCAGAACATATATGTTGTCCGTTACCCCCATTTCTTTTTTAACTTTGTCTGATTCGGTGGTTCTATCTTTTTTCCCTGAACTTCATTCTTCAATCTCTCCGACAAAACAGTTACATATACTTTATACAGTTTTGGTCCTTCTTTCCTTAACTGTGGCCACTTCCATTCTCTACATACTCGATTACACATTCTCCATGCCCATTTCTCTAGGTCCGCTCTCCATATTTCTATGCTTTATTTGAAATCTGATCTACACTAGGTGCTTTTCTATCCTTCATTGTTTCTAACACCTTGACTAGCTCTTCCCTTGTTATTTCCTCTTCCTTATCTCTTTTTATACCATATTGTTCTCTCTTTCTAACTTTTCTCTCCTCTACAAACAAATCCCAAAAATATTTTTTGCATTCTACCATTTTAATATCTTAATTTACTCTTTTTCTTCTTCTTCTTTCTCCATTTACTACCTCCCATAACTCTTTTTTCATCCAAGCTTTTCCACCTCTTCCTCCAACCTTTTATTCTCTTCCTTTTTCTATTGATCACACAACTCAGAATACTCTTTCTTTTTCCTTCTATATTCTTTCCCATTACTTTTTTCTTTTCTTCACTTTCTTTATACCTTTCTGACCTTCTTCTTTTTTTTACAATCCTCATTCGATGCAACACTATTCCCCTCTTTAAAAACTTTATTTCCGTTTGTGCACTTCAATCCTCTTTTTATTTCACGTATCATTTCTTCCATATTCTCGTATAGACTTCTCTTTCCAATTTTTATATTTCAGACCTTTTCTCTGAACTCCTTTTTCTTGCCTCGACCAAACTCTTTTTACTAAACTGTTTACCTTTGCCCCCTTCTTATTCATATTGCTATTAATTTTTTCTCCACCTAATGTCACCATTAAGGGAAAGTTATCCGAACCTGTATAATCAACTACCTCTAGTTTCTTGACCTTCTTTTTCACCTCATCATCCACTATCAGATAATCGATAACCGTCATAAATTCTCCGTCTGACCCTTTCTCTGACATTCTCGTGTCTCATCTCCCTCATTTCCGTATAAGATAAATCAGCTCAACTCCTCCAAGTTCTTTAACAACTTCTTTCTCACTTTATTCAGTACCTTCTCTTTCTATTTTCTTATTCTGTCCCTTCTTCCCAATCCTGTTCTCCTCTATCTTCTGTTCTCGCATTGACATCTTAATCCCTTCTAGTGTTAATCCTTCTTTTTATTTTTTTCTCTCTCTCTCATATTTCCCTGTTATACACTTGTACCTTACTCCCATCACCGTTCCTTCGATTGCTGTGGTATTTTTATTCTTCGTTCTCTGAATTTTGTACTTGCCATTTGTAACCTCTTGGTAACGTTCCCCTTTCTCTTTTATATCCCTTTTTATCTAGCCACGTCTCCATCCCTTACATCAAATTTATCATAAACCCCTATGCTTTCTCTCCAAGTCTGATATATTCCAGTAAAATATCCTCCATTCCTCCCCACATTATTTTCTCGTCTCTTTTTTCTATTTAATATTGCTTATTTTACCATCTCTGTTCCTTCCTCTCCTAGTTTCCCAGCACCTCTTTCCTGACTAACTCTTTCGTTCCTTCATCCCACTCCCAGCATACTCCGTCTCTCTCTATTCTCCCATACTTAACCCATGTTCTTCTTCCCTTTTTTCTTTCCGCTTACGCTATTTTCCTTAACTTATACTGCATCTTCCCTTCTACCCATTTCAAATCATCGTCTATTCTCTCCAAGCTTCCATACAACATCCTCTTATTTATCATCATTCCTGCAGCTCCTTCTTCTCTAACCTTATACCCTTTATCACTATGTTTCTTCTTTTTTTCATCAATTCTTTTTTTTTCTATTTGTTGTTCTATTTTCCTCAGTCTTTCCTTTTCCGTATTCCCACTCTCGCTCCCACAAATATCCTGGTTCAAGCTTTTGATCTTACTTATCTTACCTTGTATCTCCTCTCCTCTTTTTTTTATTTTCCTACTTCTCTTGTTTGTTCTCCAATGACTGCATACTCTTTTCTAGGTGTATTAAGCTGACATAACAACATTGTCGAATTAAGTTGAAACCTATTTCATAATTAAGGGCTCATTTAAGGCTAATTTAATGCTCTAATGCCAAATTTAATGCTCCACTATTTTTAAAAAAAACCGTGGGTTACGCTAGCTTAACATTAAGCTGGCGGAACCCCATGTGAAGTAAACGTTCAATCAAGTTCTATCCTATCACATAATTAAGGGCTCACTTAAGGCTCCTTAAATGCGCTACTGCTGAATTTAATGCTCCACTATTTTTTTTTTAAACCGTGGGTTACGCTAGCTTAACGTTAAGCTGACGAAACCCCATGTAAAATAAACATTCAATCAAGTTCTATCCTATCACATAATTAAGGGCTCATTTAAGGCTCTCCAAAACCAGAAAAAATTTTTTTCTAAAAGCCACCCCTAAATCTCAAAAACCACCCTGAATTTAAATTATGGACAAATTGTAAATCTGTCCATATCATAATTAAGAGCTCATTTAAGGCTCTTGAAATGCCCCACTGCCGAATTTGATGCCAATTTTTTTAAATTTTGAATACTTCTTAGCACCACTAAAAATTTTTATTTTGAAAAAATTGTACTGAGCTTTTTTCACTAAGAGAAAAAAAAATGTAATTGTTGAGCACCCCTGATTTACAGTAGTACAATATTGTGAACTTTTTATACTTTTAATAGAAATCAATGGGAAAAAGTTGTGAAATTTCCAGTTAATAAACAGTCATTTTTAAATTCAAACCTCTAAATTTGAAAGTTTTAAATAAACTCTAAAAATTAAAAATTTGTATTTCTTTGGTTCAAAATTACGCTTTTTTTATTTAGAAGAAGGTGAAGCTAATAATTTATACAATTTAAAATTA
>JAAAKG020081061.1:0-16800 GCA_010014905.2 Druon quercuslanigerum | reverse complement strand
CATTTCTGCATTACATTTTTCGAGTTGGTGCGAGATATTTCGATATTCGATACGTATGATCCTTTTAGAATAGGATGAGAGACAAAAACCTAATATAGTTAATATACATTAACTTAAGTCAAAGAAAAATGACCAATTGAGTTACAGGTTATGGACCGAGAAAGAAAAAATACAATAATTCTGATAAAAATAATACTAACCTGTACCTATGATAGAAATATCTACTAATACATTTTTTTGCCGAGAATTAATATTTTTAGTTTGAACATTCAACTTTTTTATAGAAAATTAGCCTTTTTGTCTTCAAATTTAATAATTGATTGCCCTGGTTAAAGATTCATCTCTTTGGTGGAAAGTCTAACCATTTGAAAAGGCAACTATATTCCTGTTTTGGCTGAATATTGATATTTTTTAGTCGAAATTTCTTCTATTCTGTAGAAAATTCGTCTTTTTAGCTTGAAAACTTAACAAGTTTGTAACTTTACAATTTTGAATTAAAATTTCAACTAATTGGTTGACATGTTTTTCTCATTTGTCTAAAAAATCTTTCTTGTTTAGAAATTTTTTATTTTGGATTGAAAACTAATCTCTTTGGGTTGAAAACTTAACTATTTTGTTGAAAATGTTTTTTTTTTGTTTTGGTTGAATATTCATCTCCTTGAACAAAGAATGAGATATTTGTTGAAAATTAGTTTTTTTGTATGTTGAAAATTAACTTTTCAAACTGAAAATTTAACTAATACTTTCTTGGTTGAAAATTGATTTTTTTAGTTCGAAATTATTTTGTTTCCTTGAAAATACATCGTTTTTAGTTGAGCATTGAACTGTTTTGTTCCAAAATATGAATTTTAAACAAACGTTTAATGTTCTACAAATAGATCTGCATTTTTAGCTTAAAAATACGAATTTTTAACAATAAAGTTGAATTTTCAACGAAAAAGGCTAAAATTCTACTAAAACAAATGAATTTTAAATAAAAAACAATACGTTTTTTTTTAATTGAAATTTCATCCAAAAAAGAATATCATTTTTCAACACAAAGATATGAACTTTTAACAAAAAGTAAATTGACTATGAAATATTTAAATTTTCAAGAAGACAGTTGAATTTTCTACTCAAAAGTATGTCTTTAACACAAAAGTTTAATGGTCAACCAACAATGTGCATTTTTATCCAATAAAGACAAAATTTCTTTTAAAATACCTGAATTTTTAACTAAAAAAAATTTTTTTTTAAGAAAGGTGAATTTTTACCCAGAAAATGTTTGAAATTACTTTTCAACATCAAAATATTAAAACGAAAAATCTGACTTTTTTAAAATAACTTAATTTAAATAAAAAACATGGAATTTCAACAAAATTGTCGAATTTTCTACCAAATAGTTGCTTGTTTATCCAAGGAAGATTTAGTTTCTACTTAGAAGGTGAATTTTTAAATCAAAAAGTAGAATTTTCAGAAAAAATAGTTTTCATAAAAAAAAAAAATTTCGTTGACTTTTCAGCAACAAAATATGAATTTTAAACAAATTTTTAATGTTCTACAAATAGATCTGCATTTTTAGCTCAAAATACGAATTTTTAACAACACGGTTGAATTTTCAGCGAAAAAGGCTGAAATTTTACTAAAACAAATGAATTTTAAATAAAAAACAATACGTTTTTTTTAAGTTGAAATTTCATCCAGAAAAGAATATCATTTTTCAACACCAAAATATGAACTTTTAACAAAATGTAAATTGATGAAAATTTACAAATTGTTTATTTACATTCATATAGATGTTTATTAACAAATAAAACATTTATAATGCTTATCAAGTTGATCGAAGGGATAAAACAATGAAAATTTAACAAAATGAGAGACAAAAACCTAATATAGTTAATAAACATTAACTTAAGTCAATGAAAAATGACCAATTGAGTTACAGGTTATGGACCGAGAAAGAAAAAATTATTATTATTATTAAATTATTATTATTTAGTTTAAAAGTTTAACTTTTTAAATAGAAAATTAGCCTTTTTGTCTTAAAATTTATTAATTGATTGCCCTGGTTAAAGATTCATCTCTTTGGTGGAAAGTCTGATCATTTGAAAAGGTAACTACATTCCTGTTTTGGTTCAATATTGATACTTTTTAGTCGGAAAAATCGGAAAAATGACCTGCTGTCCGATAAATGCTCTCTAAATTGTCCGTTAGAAATTTTACTAATTTTCATCAGTGACTGAATTCAAGCTATGAATAAGGCAATTTTTATTGAGAGAATAAATAAAAATGAGTGAGAATAACTGTTTCTTAGCTAAAATTTAGTCACTGATTTTAATGAGTAAAATTATAACTAATTCAAATTTAGATAGTCAAAATGTTGTATGGCCAAATGAAGAAGAACAAATTGAGTTTAAAAAATCAGATTTTCCATTTGCTTGGATAATGATCGGATGGGCATCAAGTGAGGGTTTAGAACGAATCACTTCTTCATCTTGCGGGGTGGTCAAACCCTCGATAAATGCTCTTTAACTTTAAATCAGTTAAAAAATTTTACTAATTGCAATCACTGACTGAATTCTTTTTCATTAATTAATTTCTATCGCGGAAGATTTGTTTGTTTAATATGTAAGCGGAAATATTGTAAGGAATGGTATTCATGTAAACCCTTAGGGGACACATGAATAAAGAGGACTAATTCGTCAGTATAAATAGATGATTTACAGTTAGAAATCAGTCACTGATTACAAATAGTATAATTGCAAACTAATGATAATGATCGCATGAACATCAAGTGAGGGTTTGAAACGAATCATTTGTTCATCTTGCGGGGTGGTCAAACCCTCGATAAATGCTCTTTAACTTTAATTGCAATGCAAAACTTTATAATTTATTAACTTTATTTGAAATCACTGACTGAATTCTTTTTCATCAATTAATTTCTGTCGCGGAATATTGGTTTGTTTAATATGTAAGCGGAAATATTGTAAGGAATGGATGTCATGTAAAACCTTAGGGGACACATTATGAATAGAGAACACTAATTCGTCAGTATAAATACTAATTCACAGTTAGAAAACAGTCACTGATTACAAATAGTATAATTGCCAACTGATTGCAAAATGCCCAAAATTATAAAAAAAAGAGACCAGATTTTCAAATTCGTTAAATAATGATCGGATGAGCATGAAGTGAGGGTTTGAAACGAATCATTTGTTCATCTTGCGGGGTGGTCAAACCCTCGATAAATGCTCTTTAACTTTAATTGCAATGCAAAACTTTATAATTTATTAACTTTATTTGAAATCACTGACTGAATTCTTTTTCATCAATTAATTTCTGTCGCGGAATATTGGTTTGTTTAATATGTAAGCGGAAATATTGTAAGGAATGGATGTCATGTAAAACCTTAGGGGACACATTATGAATAGAGAACACTAATTCGTCAGTATAAATACTAATTCACAGTTAGAAAACAGTCACTGATTACAAATAGTATAATAGCCAACTGATTGCAAAATGCCCAAAATTATTTAAAAAAGGTACCATATTTTAAAATTCTTTAGATAATGATCGGATGAACATCAAGTGAGAGTTTGAAACGAATTCTTCCTCCTTGTTGGATGGTCGAATGCTCGATAAATACTCGTTTTTGCATTGTGCGAATCTGATGGATGTCCTCTCTGTTCGAGCACTTTTGGATTCACATCGTTTTTCTTCCAGGCGAATGGGCGCTTCAGAAAACGATTATCCACACGAAAGCGAATTCTTTATCTACCACTACCTGTCGAGCATCTTTTTAACCATGGTCTTTTCCACACTTTTAGAGCAGTTTTTCAAATTGAATATATCAATGCAGAAAATAAATTTTTATACCTTTTCATAAAATTTTCAAGCACAAAAACCTCTAAAGAGCAAATTGTTAATCAGTAAAATATGTAAAAAGTCTTCTAACTCCTGGGTGTGTGCCTTATCTGGAAAACCTGAAATTGTCAGGGAATCATTTTGAATTCAGAGAATTTTCTTGAGAGCGTGCTTAATTTATTTTTAATTGCAATATAAAATTGGATAAGAATAGCTCTTTATTTTAAGTATCTGAAGTTCCTAATGTTCAAATAAACGAATTTTTATTGATGGCTTTGTAAACACTAAACTAAAAAATTAAACTGTTTAGTTTTAGGTTTGAAAATGATCTTTTTTGGTTGGAAATTGGTATTTGTGCATAGAAATTAATCTTCGCGGTTCAAAAATAATTTTCTTTATTTAAAAATTCATCTCTGTGTTTAAAATTTCAACTATTTCATGGAAAATTAATAATTTTTTAAATGAGTTTTTGTTATAGCTGAAAATGTAATTTTTCTAATTGAATATCCCATAATTTTAGTTGGAAATTCATCTCTTCGGTTGAACACTAATTTTTTAACTGAAATTTTAACTATTCAATTTTTGATTGACAATTTACATTTTTTAGTTGCAAATTCATTTTTTTGTAGAAATTAATTTTTTCTAAATGTAAATTGTACTATTTTATTATTAGTTGACAATTTATTCTTCTTATTGGAAAATTCATTGTTTCCCTTAAAAATTTAACTCTTAGACAAAAATTTAATCATTTGGTTGAAAATTCAAGTGTTTTATTGAAGAATCGTCTTTTTTGGTAGAATATTAATCTTCTTTTTAAAAAATAAATATTGTTATTTTACAATTTAAGTATCCCTGTTAAATATTCAGCATTTTAGTTAAAAATTCATCTTTTCTGATGTAAATAAAACTACTTAGTTCAAAGTTAAACTCTTTGGTTTATTATTTTTTCCAGTTAAAGATTCGCCGTTTTAATTAAAAATACAACAGTTTGGTTGAAAATTGAGTTTTTAACTGAAAATTTAACTATTTTTCTATTATATATTTATTTTTTTGAAAGCTCTTCTTCTATGGTAGAAAATTAATCCTCTTGATTAGAAATTATACATTTTGGATGGGGGAGGGTCAGAACTTACGGACCCTGACAAAAGCCGGTACGTGGTTTAAATTTTTTACAAAAAAAAACTAAAAACAGGGTCTGAAAATTAGGGGGCTAAAATTTTTGAAAGGAATAAAGATGTCATTTCCGAAGATATTTGAGGTTATGTACCCAAAAAATTGCGTTTTTGGCTGTTTTGGCTTTTTTTGAGGTTATGTACAGAAGACACAAAATTTTTGGGGATTTTTTCTTCAGTTGTATCATATAGTACTGCTCTTTCTCTTTAATTTGAAAGACGCAGAGTTCAATTGCCATTTTTCTTTACCAAGTTACGCCAATTTGAAATTACAAGATATGTCCTATTATGTCTTGAGCATTTGCTTTAAATACTTTGAGGCAGACATTCGAACCCCGAACACCTCCAAGTACAAATTTTCAAGAGAAAACACCCAGTAGAAAAGGTCTGTATTTAAAGCAAATGCTCAAGACATAATGGGACATATCTCGTAATTTCGAATTGGCGTAACTTGGTAAAGAAAAATGGTAATTGAACTCTGCGACTCTCAAATTTAAGAGAAAGAGCATTGCTTTATGATGCAACTAAAGAAAAAAATCCCAAAAAATTTTGTGTCTCCTGTACATAACCTCAAAAGTAGCAAAAAACCCCATTTTTTGTATACATCACCTCAAATATCTTAAAATCCTGATGGGATGGGCCAATTCTGACTCCGGATTCTGATTCTACGTCAAAAATTACTTCGGAAATGACCCTTCATATTCCAACAACAAAACCATGTTGGTCTGTGTAATCATTAAGTAAAACTACGAACAAATGTGAAATAATGAATTTAATTTAATTTATAGTTAAGGCACTAACCGTGTACATAAATTAAAGTTAAATATTTTGCTTTTATTCCTGCTCTTAATTAATGATTATCCAGAGGTTCACCCTTCTTTATGTACCTGATATATAAAGTCTCAAATTTTAAATTTGGTTTCTCAAATCTTGGGGGGGGGGGGGTTGCCCCTTTCTGGATACGATCTTATGTTTCTTGAGCCCTTCATTCGGCATTGTAAATATTTGATTTCCCTCGGGTCAGTAGCTTAAACAACAGATCCTTTCCCAAACTTCAATATTTGACAGAAGCTTCCTCAGATATCGATAATACAGAGAGCATCCTTGCTGTCTGTATCGGTCTAATCGAGTGCTCTGAACCTGTCGTAATTGAATTCAGTTCCGTTTGTCATCGAGAACAATCATTGTGTGTTTAAGGTAGGGGAAACCTCAGTATAGTGGATAATGCAAATCTACAGTGGACAATCATTAACTAAAAATACTAATATATGTAAAATGATTAATTTAATTTGATTAGTAGTTAATATAATATACGTTTTCGTAAATTGATATCAAAATTCATTCTTTTTCTTATATTTGTGCTCTTAGTTAATGGTACGAGTAATTTAAAGGAATCTGTTTTATCATCAGAGGTAGTAGTCACAATCTGTGATGATAGAAATCAAAACAATCCATCAAGTTAACTCTTCCAATGACAGAAAATACTTCAAGTCATTACTGACTAGATGGAAAATAATTTCGAAAAAATGTTTAATTAAATTTTTCTGAAAAAGGTCTTCTTGCTTCGCTTCACTGGGAATCGAACCACAGAACTCCAACAGAAAATCCTATTTATGATATGTACGCTATCTGAAGCCAGGTTAACCCTTCGAGTACACACTGTGTCATATTGACCCTGTAACCAACTTTGACTAGAAATAGAGCTTAGGCGTTTGAAAAAATTAGGTACCGTCGCCTTATAAGTATAGTTCGATGTCCTGAATAAAGTTTTAGACAGATTCTGTAGCGTGCCGACTCATCGGTCGTCGTTGAGAAGCGATTGAAATCGAAGCAGGGTCATGGTGACCCATGTGTGTACTTAACATCAAATTTACTGAAATTTCGATTTTTTGTTTTCATCAATTGATTAAACGATGTTAGTGAAAAAGTGCCAAAAACGGTTTTTTAAGTTTGTACACAGGCACACGGCCATGTCCATCTGTCCAGCGACCAATGAACGATGATGATCGCGCGTAAATGTGCAAAGATTGTGTTGGTTATAAATAAGTATGAATAACTACGTCATTGTATAACAGAAGTTTTTTTTTATAATTAAAAAAATTAGTTTCACTCAGATATGAGAAAGATTCACTATTTTTTACACATTTCAAATCACTTTTGTCAGTATGCGAAATAAATACCGTTTTTTGTAAGATATAAAGTAGGACTATTTTTTATTAATAAGGCATACTTTAAAAGTATTCACATAAATTCTTAGCTAAAAATATTAAAAATTTCAAAAGTTTTGATTTTTTTCATAAAATTTCATTTTTTGCACAAAAATTTTTTTTGCGAATTTTTTTAAGTGTCTTAAGGATTTTAAATACACTTAAAATACTTATAAATTGCTGTCACATACTTGAAAGTGTACCTTTACATTTTGGTAAGTAAAAAGTTTCAGTAGTTGTGAAGTTTTAGTCAACCAAAATGTGAACTGGGTCAAGTTGACCCAGTGTGTACCCAGATTCAAAAAAATAAATGTTTGTTCGAAGGATTAAGTAAGTACGTTAAGTGTTTTCTGTTATTTGAAGAATTAACTTGATCGATAGTTTTGATTTCCATTTTTACAGATTGCGGAATGACATCTACACTGATCGATAGAAAATATCTCTGATGATATTACAGTTTCCTTTAAACTACTTGTATCATAAATGTAACTTCTGGCTTGAGATGGCGTATATTTCTGAAAAAGGATTTTTCTTTCGATTAATCTACTAATTAATAATAATTAATAATTAATAATTAATCTACTAGCTTAATTGGAAAAGCACTCGACTGGCATTTTGAATGTCTGTAGTTCGATTCCCAGTGGAGCGAAGTGAGATATTTTTTTCAAAAAAATTTAATTAAAAACCTTAATTAATGATCATCCACTCTAGGAAGGTTTCTCCTAATGCTGAACCGGATCCTTCCTGGGAAAAATGTTTCCATCCTCACAATTAAAATAAAACTTGTTTATCTTTCATTTTATTAACAAATAATAAAATTTGCATTAATTATTTCTAAAATATTTTTAAGATAGTTGTGCTCGAGAGCAGGCTTCAGTTAAAATCTATTCCCATCTAAAAAAGTGATGTTACTAAGTATCTCGAAAATAACTCATGTGGAAAAGTTAATTAGGTTCAGATTGGGCCCCAACTAGATAACCCAATTAATAGTTGGACAACAATTGGAAAGCCCAATCACTACCCCACGGGGCTTCTGTCTGGGTTGTAACGGTGAGGTCAATAAATTCCCAGATTCAAGTAAGAAGCTGGGCCTCAGTTGGGCTGCCCACCTTGTTCCCAATTAATAAAAAAGGACAGAATTGTTGAATTTACAAAGTTAAAAGTAATAAATAATAAATATTTGTTAGTATTTTTTCTTAATTTGACGCTTCTTTATGGTTTAAAACCTCTTAGCATCCTCTTATTCATTTTGACTTTCATCCCAGTCTTTTCTTAACAGTCAGCTCAGTCGTAAAAGCATCTGAAGTGGTGTTTATTGAAATATATTAGATTTAGTACAAATTTAAAACTGAATAGGAAAAACAACAGAATGCGATCACTTATTTTGTTTATTGCTGCTAAAACGAAAACGAAAGAACTTTGTAAAAATAACATGATTTTACGATAGTTTGAACTGACCCGACAACAAGAATAAATGGCGTTCGCGACTGCTTCACGGGAGACGGTAAAGCCCGTTTGTGGTGTAGCGACTCGCGCAGCCGAACACGTTAACTAATATAGGCGGGAATTTCAAAATTACAAAATGCTAAGTTTACAAAAAATGTTTATTTATTGTTCTTTTACGATTTTAATTTAGAGCTTATATCTAATACGGAAACAGTTTCATTATTGAAATTTAGAAAATTAAAGCTACAAATAATCTCTCTCAATAAAAAAAAAAAACGTGCAAAATCTTTTGCAAATTGAGAATGATTTGTGCTTTATGAACATTTATGCACGGTCCAATTAAAACTTTCAAATTATCTATTAAATTATTATTGAAAATAGTATATATTTACGTTCTATGTTGGTCCTTTTCACTGGAAATTGACATTTTTAAATAACAATCGTTATCAAAATTCTCAACTATCAAGAATTTTAATTTTTTGCGTTTTTTTTTACCACAAATGAGTAGTTTGAATAACACAAGTGGTTAGATTGCAAAAATTAACATTTTTTCCAAAATTCATGTTTTTCTGTTTCGTAAGCGTTTTTACTAGAAATTGAACTGAATATAAATGAATAAATTTTAAAGATTTAAAAAAAGAAAAATTGGATTTGTAACTACGTAAAAATATTAATTTCATATTTTAATTTAAAAATTGGGCGAAACAAAGGAAAATAATAGTCTAGCACGTAGCGCGGCGTGTTTTTTGTTCTAGTTAATTACGAATTTCGAAAGTTCGAATTTTACATGTTGTCTAGACTAATAATTATCAGACGAATAAGAAAAACTAAGGTATTCAGAAAATTTTTTTTGTTCTTAAAAAAATTATTGTCTTGGTAAATAGTAAAAATTTCAAAATTTATGAATAAAATGATTAATTTCTGGACTGACACATGGTAGTATCATTTTACGAAAATTATTCGATTAAAATTTATTTAAATTCTGTTTTAGAATTAGAATATTATTATTTATGGTAATGTTAATGAGTAAATATTATTTTTTAGGATTTTTTTTGCTGATTGCTTCTCAACAAATGTTTTCAAATCATGGAATTTTATTGACCGAAAGCTTATTTCCTAGACAAAAAGATTCTCTACAATTTTGCTTTATTAAATTAAAAAAAATAAATAAATGTTGTAGAGAATCCTTTTTTTTAATAAGCTTTCATTTAATGCTGTTTAAAAAATTGGTATAAAACGAGGAAAAAAACAACTTTATTCCAACATAAGATTTTTCAATAAATAATTTCTCTATGTTTCAAATGTTTGCACGAAAAATAATATTTTTTCCTTTCAACGATATCATGATTAATGATATTGCGTGTCTTGAAGTTTTTTAGAATCGTTTTCCAAAATAGGAACATTTAAAAAAAAAATATAGTTCTTACATCTTAAAATTTGCTGTTTTTTAAATTTTATACTATACATAAGTCTATCTCTTTCTAAAAGCCTTACTAGCTATTCTGTCTGAATTTCAGGCTATATTTTTTGCCTATTATATGTCAGACCTATTTAGGGCTTAAAATAAGATTTTGCTAAAGTGTTGATAGAAACCCGGAAATAATCGGATAGAAAGCAAATTTTATCCCGGATACTTTCCAGAATTTTTATTTTGGATCATAAAAGGCCGACGTACCCTTTCAGAATCTTCAGGGTGGAAAGTTGTGTATTCCAATCTGATGTATTTTCTTCTGCTCATCTTTGTTGAAAGGTTCTTTTAAAAGCATTCGCACAATGGACATTTTCTTTTAAAAAAGAAGTGAAGTGGAAGGAAGGAATAAGCGTAAAGATACTTTGGTCAATCGTGAATGAATCTGACTGAAAGTCAAAAATTTCAAAGTTGAATTTCAAACATTTTATTGACAGAATTAAAATATTAATTTTTTGCTAAAACTGCAGACAATTTATCGTTTAATTTAGAGAAATTATATATTTTAAACAGGGTGACCGTGAGTCAGGAAAAGCTCCAAGTCAGGAAAAAGATTGGGAATTTGATTGCTCCTGGAAATTTAGGGAAAAGTGAGAGATTAAAAAAAAATCCTAAAAAAGGCAGGAAATTTCTATAAAATATACTGTAAATAACTGTCAAAATTAATAAGTTTCAAATTTTTTATTTGAAATGGTTTTATTCTCTGTATAGAAGATTATATGTTTGAAATGCTACAAGATTAAGATCCTGTTATTTGAATATTAATGCCAGGGTAATTGAAAAATTGGTCAACTATTTTTGTAAAAAATTAGCATGTTGTTAGAAACTCATATTCTGGTGTTGAAAATTCCACAATTTTTTAATTTGTCTTTTTAGTTCAGTAACTCAGCGGTTTTAATAAAAATTTCATATTTTTCGGATAAAAATGCAACCTGTCTGGTTAAAAATTCATCTTCTTTGGCTGAAAATTCGATTATTTTGTTGAAAATTCGTTTTTTTATGTTTGAATTCATATTTTGGTTTTGGAAATTCAATTTTTTTTTTAAATCTCTTTTTGTTTTAAAAATACATCGATTTTAGTTGAAACTTTAGTAACATCTTTTTTGGTCTAATAATAATTTTTTGGCTGAAGCTTAATCATTTTAACAATTTTATTTTCCCAACTGTATTCTTGAAAATTAATTTTTTTATTCATAATTGACACTTTCGGATTGGAAATTAAACAGTTTTACAGAAAATGTGTCTTATTGGCTTGAAATTCAACAATTTGGATGAAGTTTTTTTCTTCCTTCACTGAAAAATCTGTATTTGTTGAAAATTTGTCTGTCTGATTGGAAAATTCATTATTTAAATTATTATTCATCTTTTGTGGTTGAAAATTCAATTAGTTTGTTGAAAATTTGGCTTTTTTTATTCATATTTTGGTGTTGGAAATTCAAGTTTAAAAAAAAAAATTTTTTGGTTTAAAAATATAATTTTAATACAAATTTGTCTGCTTGATTGGGAAATCCATTAATTTAATTCATCATTCATCTCTTTGGCAGAAAATCTCACAATTTTGTTAAATATCCGTTTTTTTCTTCAAAAGTAATTTTTTCTCGGAAATTTTATCATTTCCAATTTTTCTTAGAAATTTTTTTAAAAATATGTTCGAAAATTCGTTTTTTCTTTTAGAGAATTAATCTTTTTGGTAAAAATTTTTTTGTTCGGTTTTAAAATTCATCTTTTTTAATCAATCTCATTTGGTTTGGTTAAAAATTAACTTTTATTTGAAAACTTATATTTTTAGGGTTGAAAATTAAACTAATTAGAAGTTCGTGTATTATTTTCATAAATTATTATTATTTTTTTTAGAAAATTAATCTCTTTCTGTAAAAATTACATTTTTTTGCTTGGAATATGAATTCTTTTTCCTTTTTTCTAGGGAATTTAACCATGTAGGTTGAAAATTTAACTATTTGTTCAAATTTTGTTTTTTAATTCAAGTATTTGGTTAAAATTTTAATTGAGTTAGAAAATTCGTCCTATTGAACTGAAATTTCATCTTTTTCGTCAAAAATTTAACTGTCTTCTAAAAACTGAAATTATTTGACTAAAACTTCAACTGACCTTGGTTACAGTTTAAAGTTTAATCTTTTTGTTTGGAAAGTTTCACCATTTGGTTAAAATTTGGTTAAAAAAAGAATTTAATTTAATTTTTTAACTGCTTTATTTTATTCATAAAAGATTCTAAGTTAAAAGTTTTGAAAGATTCATTGTCTGGTTTTTGAATATTAATGTGCTGGGAAAATAAATAATTTTTTATTTTCTCAGCACATTATATTATTAATAATAATAATAATAATAATAATAATAATAATAATTGCGCTTATGGTAAAAGTTTCTAAATTTAGATTACCCTGAACTTCGACGATGTAGTAGCATCGCTCCTGCACTATTTCTAAAACTGGTCCGAGTTTACGACGTACTTGTCCGCCTACTGGTTTTATGTTTTGCTTTTTAGAAGCCAGCTAAAAAAAATTCTTGGTAACAGTTGTATAAGCTATTACTGAATTTGCAAAAGTTTAGAGCTGTAACATAAAATTTTTTTCAAAATAAATATAAGCTAGTAGGTGAACGAGTTACGAGCAGCACCAAATATAAAAGCAAATATAAAATGTTAGAAATAGACATTAGTAGCTAGATTGTGATTCTCGATTCCTCGACATCTTGCATGTTAAGTCCGGGCGGACGCGGTCAGATCTCGGATGGGTGACCGTTTCCGGATTTTCGCTCATTCATATTTTGACGCTGAAAATAAATTTTAAGCATCCGATCCTATCGAATTTCTATTTTTACATACGAAGAGAATTTAGGTAAAAGCGTCACGCTTGCTGACGGTTACCCCGAACTTATGCAGATCAGCCGATTCGAAATATGGGTGCTATTTTATCCTAAATAGCGCAAGCGCAGAACTGTGCTGCAAGCGCCGAGTGAGCAGAAAGGCTCGTCTATACTGTTGATCAAATGGTTCGGCTTGCTCGGGGTAATGGTTCTCCCGAATCAGCGGAGCCGTTCTACTGAACAGAAGTGGCGCTGATCTCTATGCGATTGGTGCGACAATTGTACGTGTTGGGTGAGCGCTTCTACTAAACTTATCTCCGTGCACTCGCCTGCACGATAATCGGCTGTGCTCAGGGTTGTTGGTTTGATGCAGTTTTCCACTTCTCTGGCCAAATTTTCAGACCAGTGTGAGCGTTACTAATCAAAATCGAGCTGCAGACGGTATGGGATTTAAATGGATCCCACAGGATTGAGTGTATTAGGCATTAATACTTGGGATAAAATAAAAAATTGTAGACACTTTCAAGAAAAATGAAAAAATAATAAACAATAATGGAATTTAAAATCAAATATCTCCATAGAGAAGAAGCTCACCTTTAAGAGATTCTTGTGCAAATTCTTCCTACTATTCTGTCTCCTACTTATGAGGTCATTTTATCTCCTTTGCATAACGGGTGCAATTTAGAATTTTTCTCTAGAGAGTGTTCTTCTCTTGATGTACAATTTTGTGGGCTTTTCTCCATTAAAAATGTACATTCAAGTAACATTTTTATTTTGTATAAAATGTAAATTTCGTTGATAATACCCAAAAAGGGGGGGATAATGTTGAAAACATTTTTTGGAACATTTTATGAACATACAATTTTCATTTACAATAATTTTTTTTTGAGTATAACATAAGAAAAAGGATTGGGGAACAAAACGATAGTAATTTTTTTATCGATGATGAATGTCTCAGATTTTTTTTTTAATAACGCTAACTAATTTTCTCGAATTCTTCGCTAATTAAGCTTTTTTGACTTCTTCTTTCAAGATATTTTGAAACTTCTTTGCGGATTGGGTAAAAATAATATGTCCGCCATTTCAAAACCGAAAATTTCGAAAGGTTTCAAGGGATTTCAAAAATTTTGAAACATTTCAAAAATGTTAAAAACATTTCGAAGTATTTCTAAAAGTTTCAAGAGAATTTTAGGATCGCAGTAGATCCCAGAGGAGTTTAAAGGATTTGAAATTTTTCAGGAATTAAATAGGATTTTATAGGGCTTTTTGATTATTTAAAAATATTCCAAGGATTTTTACGAATTTCATGGAACATTATGGGGTCTAATAGGATTTCAAAAATTTACATATTCAAAAATAAGTTTTAAAAGGTATTAAATATTTCACGATGTTGCAAGTAATTCCAAAATTTCAAGGTACTTTAAGGAATTTTACAGTATTTTAGGGATTCATAGGATTTAAAGGTTGTCGATGGATTTCAAGGGGCATTCTTAGATTTAATGGGATTGCTAAGATATCACTTTTGAATTAATTTTTAAAGATATTACAGATTTCATGAAGTTTAAGTGTATTTTACTCGATTTTTTAGATACTACTATGGACCTTACAATATTTAAGGGATTTAATTTATTTAAAAGTTCAATAGCGAGATTTAACGAAAATTAAAAATTTTCAAGAGTTTCCAAAAAAATGTTCACGGTTTTAGGTTATTTCGAAGTAAGAAAATTTAAAATTACAAAATACAATCAGTAAATTAAAAAAATTTATTCATCATCAATTCAAGTAAATATAAAAAAAGTTCCTCTCTATTTAATACCATTAAAATTTTACCTCACTGAAGTTGGCAACGTTTACAAAAATCCAATTGAAAATAAAAATTGAGCAAGACCCTCGATTTTAAGGTTTTAAATGGCCCCATCTAGACCGAAGTCTACACAAAAAGTTAAATTTTTCTAGTATTTTCGGAACACTCCTTAATTAAAACCCTAAGAATTAAAAAGAAATCGTAAAAAATGTCATTACTTCTAGACCTAAAATCATTCTTAACCCTTTTAGGGACAGGTGCCACTTCAGTGGCACCCTAGTTTTTCTCGGTTTTTTCTTTATAGCTTGAATAATTTAAGCTTTAGATCGCTCTAATATTTTCTCATTGATGTAGGGATTTTAAATTAAAATCGACTATGTGCTTATTTTACAACAAAATTTACTGATATTTGGTGTACGGGTGTTTTCAAGGTCACTAATTACGAATCCAGTGTCAGATTTTAAAAATTCGAAATGGGGGATCCAATATGACGGCCTGATATAAGAAAAATTTGCAAAATTCAATTGAGGCGTCGGATGCAAAAAGGAGATATAATTTTGCGGGAGTGGGGAGGTCCCTAAACTCCTGAAAATGAAGTTTTGAATTTAAATTTTTTAAATATTTATTCTGAATGAAAATTTAATTTCGCATCTTTTTCTCTGCATAAAAAAAGTTATAGCTTTTTTATTTTTCGAATTATTTACGAAAAACTGTTTTTTTCATTGATCAAAATATTTTGATTTTTTTCGCTTCAACTCGCAGCGAAATGGGAAGTTTGTGATATTTTGTAATAAAACTTATCAGAAATGTGTATTATCATATTCTGCGACTGATGGCGTTAGCAAAACATCAAAATGTTTATTTAAAAAATTGGTAATAATTTTTTTTGGAGACGGTGCATAAGTCGTGCACAAACAACTTCTATCGTTTCGGGAGTCGAGCGAATTTTGAGCAAGCGAAAACTGTCAGCGAGAAAGTTGTTCAGAAAGGTTCACGGAAGTTTTCTGGAAAGTTTCAGATCAATTGGGGTAGTATTTAACAAACTGTTGATGTTTTAATTTGCCGTCGCGATAGATTTTCTCAGCGTTAGGTGCAACTCTGCCTCACAGCCTGTCAAGATTTTGTAATTAAACACGCACTATATACCCAAATCATTGTTTATCAATAAAAAAGTGGTTTTTAATGTATACATTGATATTTTTTGGTGATAAGGATAATAATTGTGTATAATATTGTAAAATAACATTAGAATATTTCAGGCACCGTTAATTTTTAAATTTTGATAAATTACTTTTTGCCTACTCTGCGGTAAAGAATCTACTTTTCACGTGTTTCTAATATATTTTTCTTACGATAGATATGGCCAAGAAATAATATAATATTCCTATTCATAAAATTCAACTTTCTTTCTTTCTCTAACGATTTATTATTTCACTAAGATATTCCAAATGTAAAATACAAAAATTTAATTTGCACATGGAAAATCTAAAGTTTGAAAATGATATTTAGACTGCTACAACTCTTGGTCGTTTAAAGTTTTTTTGTTATAATTTCTAAACATATTTGGCAAAATCGCATTGTTTTAGTTTTTCGATTTTGTCAGAAACGCTTTTAAAAATAGTTGGACCAAAAATAGAATATTTATCAAATAATTATTTTTTTTCTAAGATTCACATTTTTCCCCTGAACAATAATAATTCATCTACTTAATAATGTCATCATTAACATTACTGCGATACTTGAAATTATATTTTAAAAACATTTCAAGAAATTTTTCAAGTATTCTAAGCAAGAATTGATTGACTAATTTATTATTACATACCGCATTTCTGTTACATTTAAGAACATTTCTTTCCCACAAACTTTCATGCTCTGTTTGTTTTTTACCATTCGTTGGTTTTAAATTATTTTCCATTTCTTAACTGTAAAACTTCACTATAATGAATTTTGTTTTGCTACATATTATAATCTGCTCTGCTAATCGGAAGAGACTGAACTAAACTGATGTATTTAGTTTTGGTAAAGAAACAACCAAAA
>JAAAKG020081050.1:0-16802 GCA_010014905.2 Druon quercuslanigerum | reverse complement strand
ACTCGACGTTTTCGCTTAATGTGTAGAGTTCATATAATGTGTAGTATCGATATGTGTAGTATCGACCGGGCCCCTTTGAAACCTATCGGAAATCTTTGTGAAATATTGAAGTATTTGCAAAATCTTTTTAATATATCCGAAATCTTGGCGAAATATTTGAAATATTTACTAATATTTCTTAAATTTGTGAAATCTTTGGCAAATGATTGTAATGTTTGGCAATATGAATTTTATATCTTTTGCAAATAATGCAACTTTTTAGTAACTTAGTTACACGTAAAAAGTTACTACCCAACTCTGGTTAAAACCTTAAGCACACGTATAACATGTACGTGTTTTTTTATGGAATGAGAAAAATAATCTGCATCGTTCCCCTGTCGCGGTAACCAGTTAAAAATGCATATTCGCGTGACGCCGGCTTCCGATAGGGACATTTCCTTTCAATATTTTATCAGTGCTCGATGTACTCGCAGAAGTGCGATTGGGGTCAAAATAAAAGAACTGCCTCGTCACGCTGTGATTTTTGAATAACGGGATCATATCTACTTTAGCTTGTCGGAATCGCTTACAAAAAAAAATACACATACTTTTCCGGAATAGAAAATTAATAATTTTCAGAAAATTTTAGGGTTTTCCAATATTCATCAGTCTCATTCTAAATAATAGTAAATATAAATAATATTACAAATGTTAATTCTCTTTTAAAAGCAATTTCATTTGCCCCAAAATAATGAAGTTTAAAAAAAGAGATGAATTTTTAAAGACATATTTACAAACAAAAACGATTGAATTTAAACCTGATAATTGCATTGTTTAGAAGATGCTTGAATTTTCAAGAAAACAGTGAGGGGTACCACCTACCAAATAGTTTAATTTTCTACATAGAAAAAGAGACTTCAATCAAATAGTCGATTTTTTAAACAAAAAAGTTTGAAACTTTAACCACACAAGTTTTATTTTTGAAAAAAATATTTAAATTTTGTAGCCACAAAGATGAATCGTGCAGGAAACATTTGAATGTTCGACAAAAAGCTGAATTGTTAACAAAAACTGTAATAGTTGAATTTGCAAGAAAATAATTCAATTTTTAACAAAGAGGTGATTTTTTAACCAACAAAGATGATTTTCAAACCATGAAAATTAATTTTCTTCAAAAAATGCCCTTTTCCAACAAAATACATGAATTTTCAACTTTAAAAGATAAGTTTTCAAACAAAAATAAAATAATAACATTTCCTGTTAAAAAAATTATTTTTAACAACAACAAAAAACGATGTTTCTACAAGTTAAGTTCAGCTAAGTAACAAATCTCTTGGAAAAAATAGAAAATTTCAACAAAATACAGGAATTTTTAACCAAAGATTTGTGTGTTTTTAACAAAATAATGCAATTTTTACGAAAAGAGATCAATTTTGTATACAAAAAATACCATTTTTCTAAAAAAGGGTTTAATATCTATCCCGAAAATATACATTGTCAGTAAAAAGTTCATTTTAAATTAATTGAATCAACAACCAAGACATATTAATTTTTATCCAAATAGTTGAATTTTCAGTAAAGACAAAAAAAAGAAAAGAAAAAAAGAGACAATTTTCAAAAAAGAGTTGAATTTTTACACAAATAGTTCAATTTGTAACCTAAAATTATAAACTTTTAACCAAGAAAATACAGTTTGTACTAAAAAGTCGAATTTTTAATAAAAGCGTTAAATTTTCAAGCTAGAGATTTGAATGTTTAAAAAAAAATAACTTTAATGCACAAAAAGATGTATTTTCACAAAGCAAGATAATGCCTAATCAAGAAAGGAAAATTTTTAAACAATTATTTGTATTTTCAACTGAAAAAGATCAGCTTTAACAATTGTTTTCCAAAGAGATAAATTTTCAACTAAAATTATAAATCTAGAACAACAAAAAATAATTTTTAATACAGTTAATGAAATTTTTAAAAAATAGTTGATTTTTTAAACAAGAAAGCTGAATTGTTTACCAAAAAGACGAGCTTTCATTAAAGTACAAGAATGTTTTTAAAAAATTTTAGAATTTTTAAAGTACAAGAATTTTTTAAAAGTTAAATTTTAAATTAAAATGATTTATTCACAATAAAGCAAAAACGAGTTTTCGACAAAAAATGGTCCAAATTTCAACCAAGCAGTTGATTTTTCAACGAAAATGATGAATCATTGACCAACGGAATAAATTTTCGAAAAAATTAATTTTTCTGCAAGATAATAAAAAAATAAAAAAATAATTTGTCTGCAAGAAAATTAATTTTATACCAAAAAACATGAATTTTCAATTAAATGTATAAATTTGAATCCAACTATTTGAATTTGCAACTACAAAATCTATAATTTTTTAGGAAAAAATTGAATAGTTAATTTTTCAAATCGAACAATTATTTCATAAGAAAAAAAATGCTACAATATAGTTAAATTTTCAATCAAAGAGATAAATTTTCAACTGAAATTAAGAATCTAAAACCAAAAAAATGTTTTTTTAACGAAACAGTTTAACTTCCATCTAAGTAGTTAATTTTTCAACAAAAATAGATGAGTTCTCAACAAAAAATGTAGTAATTAATATTTAAAACAAAAAAGATTTCAATTTTCATTTTAAACGAATTTATTATATCAAACAAAAAACATCAGATTTTTATATAAAAAACAGTTTAATCTTTTCAAACTAATTAATTTTTATCCAAATAGTTGAATTTTCATTAAAGACACGAAAAAAGAAAAAAAAAGAGACATTTTTGAAAAAAAAAGTTGAATTTTTACACAAATAGTTTAATTTGTAACCTAAAAATATAAACTTTTAACCAAGAAAATAAAGTTTGTACTAAAAAGACGAATTTTCATTAAAAATGTTAAATTTTCAAGCTAAAGATTTGAATTTTCTAAAAAACAAATAACTTAAAGTGGACGAAAAGGTATATTTTCACGAAGCAAGATAATTGTTAATCAAGAAAGTAAAATTTTTAAACAAATATTTGTATTTTCAACTGAAAAAGATCAGTGACAACCAAAAATGGAATCGTTACATTTTCAGTTTGAAAAACTATTTAAAAAATAACGTTTTTTCTAACAGTTAAATATAACGAAAAAATACGATTTTTTGACCAAACACTTGCATCCTCACGAAAAAATTAAAAAAAAAATTAAATTACATAAATTTCCTACAAAAAAGTTCATTTTTTAACGGAAAAGTTGAATTTTTAACAAAATACATAAATTTCCAAATTAAAGTTTTAACAAACTGTTACATTTTTAAACCAACGAGACCAATTTTGAACAAAACAGTTGAATTTTAAACCAAAAATATTGTTAAAAATTATTATACTTTTAAAAAAGACGAATCTTTAACAAAGTGCGTAATTTAAACCAATTAGTTAAATTTTCAACTAGAAAAGGTCAATTTTTAACAATTTTCAACTAAAAAAGGATAATTAGAATGTTTAAAAAATTCACTTTTAACAATTCCAATCGAATTTTCAAACAAACTGTTTAAATTTTTTAATAAAAAGATTAATTTTCAACTAAATATTGAAATTTCAAGAACAGAAAATTAATTTTCAACAAAAAAGATTTTAAGTTGTACATCAAAATAATACCTTAAATTAAGTATTCGAATTTTCAACTACAAAAGATAAATATTAAATGAAATAGTTGAATTTTCAACTAAATTTTTTAGAAATTAGTTCAACTCTTAACGAAGTAGTTGCATTTTTTACAAAAAAAAATAAATTTTTATCTAAGTATTTTAATTTGCAACAAAATAATTAAACTTTAACCAAATAGTAGAATTTTTAACCAAACGAGATAATTTCCGATCCAAAAATATAAAGAGAAAAAGGGAAATGTTACTATTTTATTTTTGTTTGAAAACTTGTCTTTTAAAGTTGAAATTTCAAATTTTTTGTTTAAAAAATCGACTATTTGATTAAAAGTTTCTCTTTCTATGTAAAAAATTTAAGTATTTTGTTGGTGGTTCCCCTCAATATTTTCTTGAAAATTCAAGTATCTTCTAAAAAATGCAATTATCATGTTTGAGTTTAATCATTTTTATTTTTGTATTTATTTTATTTCGTATTTAAAAATTCAGCTCTTTTTTTAAATTTATTTAATTCAAAAATAATGGAAAAAGGGGAATTCTTTACAATCGGGAAAAGATATGAATAGGGGACGAAATTATAATTTATTATAGAATAAGGAAGTCATATTTAACATTTATATTTTTACCTTCTAATTATGGAGGATTGGTACTTGTTTGAATATAATTACTACATAATTCATTAACTATCTTTTTCTCTTTAAAAGGGTTACATTTAAACAATTTAGCGATGAATATCAAAGGCAAATTAAAATAAATTGTTCTTGCTGATATTTATTTTAAAAAACTGACCACTGTTATGAGTGTAGTCATCGTTGCATAGTTAAGTGGTTGATCAAGGTGAGTGGAGTGTATTAGTGTAATCGGTTATAGAGAAAAGTCGATAAAATGACAAAGTACTTTTACTTCAGGAGTGATTAATTAAGGACAGCACTTATTTCCTTCATGGAATTTTATTTATTACACATTTTCTAATCAATAAAATAATTTAAATTTATTATTACAGAAAAATCATTCTGTATCGAATTTCTATTAATTTGATAATTTATAATAATTTTATAATAATTTAATAATTAAGTTTATAATAATTATGACAACAATGGCGATTATTATAGTATCAAAATTATTTTGGCGATTTAAATTTTATATAATTTTTTTTCTTATTTTTCAGGAACGTGAGGCCGAAAAAGTCACAGAAGAAGTCACAGCTGCTGATGATGTCAAAACAGAAATAACACCTGCCAGGAGTCCAGAAAGTTGGCATGGCAGTGCATTTTATCGACACCTGAATCTTCTGAAAGGTATATAAATAAAAAAAATTAGACAGAGACTCTTTAAATAAAAAATAAATAATAACAACAAATTAGTTTAATTAGTTTATTATTATTATTTTTTAATAATGTATTGATAACTTTAACAAAAAAACAATATGTAAACTGAAATATAAATTGATAGGATGTTCACTAGTTACGTCAAGGCCAGTAACTAATTTTGGAAAAGGGCGAACTTAAAAAAATATTTCATGTTAACATTTTTTATTTATAATTGGTTATCAGGAAATTTTGTGCTTTCTATGTAGATAAAGTTGCAATTCCTTGACAGATTATTTTACAAAACTCTTTGGAACGTTTTTTTCAACAAAATTTATTTAGGAATAATATAATTGTTCTTTTTACAAACAATATATTTTTATAGACCTTTTTTATGAAACTTTTTTAAAATAAAAACGTATTAAACAAATTTGTAGAAAATTTTTCAAGGAGAATATTAGTCCTATACAACATTAGAATAAAATAGGAACTGCAAATTTTACCTAGAGAGAAATCAAAAGCATAAAACAGTTTATAATTATTATTAAATAACCAATTGTAGCCTGAAATTTTTTTTCAGAAATTCGCATTCAGTGCTCTTTAAAAATTAGTTTAATTATTTTAATTTAATTTAATTTGATTAATCATTTTGAACAATGTACATTTTTGTTTCGAAGTCAATTTTAACTGATTCAAATAATGCAGATTCAACGATTGATAAATCATTTAAAAGTGATTTTTCAAATCAGTCACTTTAACTCTCTGATGCAATCAGTCATTTTAAATGACCCAATCTGCTAAATTTTCAACTAAAAAAGGTCAATTTTCAAAAAAAAGGAATAACCAAATTTTCGAAATAAACAGAAATTAATTTTGAAACAAACAAAAAACTGAATTTTTAACAAAATAGGACAATTTTTTACCAAAGATAAATTTTCACCTAAAATTATAAATCTATAACAACAAAAAATAATTTTTAATACAGTAAATTAAATTTTTTTTAAATAGTTGATTTTTTAAACAAGCAAGCTGAACTTTTTACCAAAAAGACGAGCTTTCATTAAAGTACAAGAATTTTTTTTTTAAAATTTAGAATTTTTAAAGTACAAGAATTTTTTAAAAGTTAAATTTTTAATTAAAATGATTTATTTACAACAAAGCAGAAACAAATTTTCGACAACAAATGGTCCAAATTCCAACCAAGCAGTTGATTTTTCAACGAAAATGATGAATCATTGACCAACGGAATTGAATTTTCAAAAAAATTAATGATTTCCAAGAAAATTTATTTTATACCAAAAAACATGAATTTTTAATGAAATGCATGAATTCAAAACCAACTAGTTGAATTTGCAACTACAAAATCTATAATTTTTTAAGAAAAAATTGAATGGTTAAATTTTCAAGTCGGAAAATTAATTCATAAGAAAAAAAAATTCTACAATATAGTTAAATTTTCAATTAAAGAGATACATTTCCAACTTAAATTAAGAATCTAGAACAAAAAAATATTTTTTTAACAAAATAGTTTAACTTCTATGCAAGTAGTAAAAATTTTAACAAAAATAGATGAGTTCTCAACAAAGAATGTAGTAATAAATATTTAAAACAAAAAAGATTTCAATATTTAATTTAAATAAATTTATAATATCAAACAAAAAAAATCGAATTTTAAATCAAAAACAGTCTAATCTATTCGAAAAAATAACTTTTAACCAAGAAAATTTACTTTCTGACAATAGAGAAAAAAAATTTTCAACTGCAAAAAATAAATTTTCAACCAAAAATGGAGTAGTTAAATCTTAAGTTGAAAAAATTAATTTTTAACCAGAGATAAGTATTCAGCAAAAATAATGAATCTTTAATTTTACAAAATACATGACTAATATATCAGTTCTACAATCAGCCAAGTATTTGAATTTTTATTAAAAAAAGGTGAAATTTCAACAAAACATGTTTAACCGCATATTTAAACAAATAAAGATTTTAATTTTTAATGAAAACAGTTACATTTAACCAAAAAGATTAATATTTACCCAGAAAATTTATTTTCCACCAACAAAGATGAATTGATTTAATCAGTAACGGCCACTGACCGAATCAGTAAGTTTGAATGAACCTAAACACTAGCTTTCATTGATTAAATCAATCATTTTTAATGACGTAATCAGTAACAATCGTTAATCGAATAAGTCATTTTGAATGATATAACCATAAATTTTCACTAATGAAATCATTCATTTTTATTAATATAAGCAATAATTTCGGCTGATTAAATAAGTTAGTCTTGAGAACCACTTTAAGTTACGTCAGTAAGGGATGTGTAAAAGAAGGGATAAATTTTAGATCAATCTAGAATACCTGTTAGCTTATTCAAACAGCACGTTATTTCGGAACATCGCTACTACAAGTGTAGCTGATTAAATTCTGTTTCAATCACCCCAGATGAAAAGCTTCATGAAGTCATTATACATCACAGTTCACAAAAAAGTAAAAAAAACTGACTGATAATCCCATAGCAAGATCCATACTCTTTACGCCATTCACATCCACTGAGAAAAACTCTCTACGAGGTCTCATTAATATAAAAGATCATTTTTTTCAGGCATTTATTACTCCACTAACACTCTTCATTATCCATTTCATATAAATTATTTTGCTCCACATTCCTCGTTGTGTTTCCTTTACACCGCGCTCTTTGAGGACCCACTCAGTACTGAATTCGTCCATTAGAGTTTTACCACGGATATTCCGCGGAAATTAGATGCTTATCGCGTTAAATTTATTCCTATCAATTTGTAGATATGTCCAGGTTTCGATGCCGTAGAGCACAATGGGTGCAAGTATAGAATTATACCTGAATACACTTGTTTCATAAATCGATTTCCTTTCAATCCCTCAATATAACTAAATTGTCGCAATTTCTGTTACCTTTGTGAAACAGTGGTTTCTTTACACCATTTTCTTTGAGGACCCAATCATTATTGAATTTGTCCATTAGAGTTTTACCGCATATATTTCGCAAGTATTACATGCTAATCTCGTTAATTGTTGTCTTATTCTTTTTTTTACATGTCCAGGTCTTGATATCGTAGAGAACATTCTGTGCTATTACCTGAATTCTCTTTTTTTGTTATACGTTCTTCTTTCATTCGCTGAACATTACTAAACCATCTCAACAACTTTCTTTTACCCTTGGAAAAAAGTGTTTCCTTTACACCACACTCTTAGTGAACCCACTCATAACTGAATTTGTCGATTAAAGTTTTACCACACATATTTCGCAGGAATGAGATGCTCATCGCGTTAACTTTACTCCTATTCTTTTATTTGCATGTCCAATTATCGATATCGTAGAGCACTTCGGTGCAATTACCTAAATATACTTGTTTCATTAAACGAACTCCGTTTATTCCCTCAACCTGACTACACTATCTTAACAAATTTCTTTTACCCTTGGAAAAGAGTGTTTCCTTTACACCTTACTCTTTGTGAACCCAATAATATATGAATTTGTCCATTAGAGTTTTAGCGCACATATTTTGCAAAAATGACATGCTAATCGCGTTAACTTTAATGATATTCTTCTATTTTATGTCCAGCTCTCGATACCGTAGAGCGTACTGGTTGAAAGTGCAGATTTCTCATTTCATTCCCTCAATATGAGTAAACGGTCTCAATTTCTGGCAACCTTCTGAAACAGTGGTTTCTTTACACTACACATTCTGAGGACCCAATCATTACTGAATTTGTCCATTCGAGTTTTACCGCATATATTGTCCAGGTGTCGATATCGTAGAGCATATTCGGTGCTATTACCTGAATTCACTTGTTTTATTATACATTCTTCTTTTATTCCCTCAGCATTACTAAACCATCTCAACAAATTTCTTTTATCCTTGGAAAGAAGTGTTTCCTTTACACCACACTCACCGTGAACCCACTCATAACCAGATTTGTCCATTAGCGTTTTACCGCACATATTTCACAGGAATGACATGCTAATCGCGTTAACTTTAATCATATTCTTCTATTTTATGTCCAGCTCTCGATACCGTAGAGCCCACTGGTTGAAAGTGCAGAATTCTACTTACTTACACTTGTTTCATTAATTGTTCTTCTTTCATTCCCTCAACATTACTAAACCGTCTCAACAAATTTCTTTTACTCTTGGAAAAAAGTGTTTCCTTTACACCACACTCTTTATGAACCCACTCATAACTGAATTTGTCCATTAGAGTTTTACCGCATATATTTTGCAAGAATTACGTGCTAATCTCGTTAATTTTACTCCTATTCTTTTTTTGTATGTCCAAGTATCGATATCGTAGAGCACATTCGGTGCAATTACCTAAATACACTTTTTTATTAAACTATCTCCGTTTATTTCTTTAACCTGACTGCACCATCCCAACAAATTTCTTTTACCCTTGACAAAGAGTGTTTCCTTTACACCACACTCTTTGTGAACCCACTCATAACTGCGGAGGAAAGTTTACCTCAGCTCGCCCGATTAACTGCAACGCTTCGTAACCCCAGTTTCTTCTGTGTGTTTTCAAAAATCCTTCCTATCCTATAATTCTCTATTAAACAGTCCTTGAATTTAGATGAGTATTTATTAATATGTGCGCGTATATTAGGACTTGAATGGCAAGGATATTAGCTACTTCTGCTACCTGAAGGGTTCAGGATGCTGAGAGACTGGAGTTCCAATTAATTAGTGCAATTAGTCGCAACTGGAGTGTTAACTGAAAACAGGGGTTGCTTGATGTGAGGCAGAGTAGAGGGATAAAGGAAAAGGGGTGGAACTTGGACCAGTAATAACATAAACGGGGTGCCGGAGAACAGTACGCTTACAGGGGCGGGCTTTCCACAACGCTTGCGCACAAACTCTTACAAAACAGGCTTGCTACATTTGCCTCACATCTTATCAAAATGACCTCCTATTTTTAAATCTGAAATATAAATTAAATTTAGTGAGTAATGAGTTTAAACTATTTGATACTAGTATGAGAATACTTTTAGTTAAATGCTTTAGATTTTTTTTTTCATTCAGGGACATATCATGTTTTCTGATGATAAATTTTAGGAATGTTTGTGAATTTGGTTAAAGACGGTCAAGCATTGTTATATTTAAATAGTAACTTAATAAGCTTAAAAATCACTTTTATGTTTCAGATTTCAAATTCTTTACCCTATTCTCGTCTTTACCCTTTTTTCTAGCATTCTTGTTTTATTTGATAAAAATCACTGATTTAATTAGTAAAATTGATTGGTTACGCTATTCAAAATAACTGATTTATTCAAAATAACTGATTTATTCAATGAAATCTACAGTTTCGTTCATTATAAATTACTGATTCAATCAGTGGACACTGCTTATTAGATCAATTTTTCATTACTATTGGTAAGAAATAAATTTTCTCAGTTCAAAATTAATTTTTTTGTAAATATTTAACTGTTTTTTATTTTTCATTAAAAAGTTTTTAGGTTTTAATACCAAACAATACATTTTTTATTGAGAATTTATTTTTTGCCTAAAGATTTTTAATTTTCTTTAAAAGAACATCTTTTTAGTAAAAATTAAACTATTTCGTTCAAAATTCGTTTTTGAACATAAAATTTAACTATTCCATTTTCGTTTAACATTCATCTTTCTTAGTTGACTATTCAACCTTTTAATTGAATTTATTAATATTTCGCATTAGCTTTCGTCTTTTTTTTGTTTAAATCTGTCCCAAAATAATATGGCCAAATAAGAAAATCCAACTATTCTAGGTTGAAAGATTAATAAAAAATTTGGACTATATGGTTAAAAGTTAATTATTTAGTTAAAAATGCAACTATTCTATCAAAAATTCCTCCTTTAATTTTTGACAAAAATTAATTTTGTTAACTGACAATTTAACTATTATATTTTTGGTCCAAAATTTATCATTTTTAGTTCTAAATTCCTCTATTTGTTGAACAATCATCGTTTTTATTGAAAAATCAATATTTGGTAAAATATCAAATTATTTTCCCTATTCTCCTCTTTGCCTTTTTTTCGAGCATTCTTGTTTTATTAAATCAAAATCATTGATTTAATTAGTAAAATTTATTGGTTTCGCGATTCAAAACGACTGATTTAATCAATGAAATTTACAGTTTCGTTCATTCTAAACTACTGATTCAATCAGTGGACGCTGCTTATTAGATCAATTTATCATTATTAATAAAAAATAAATTTTCTTAGTTCAAAATTCATTGTTTTTGTTAAAATTCAACTGTTTTTATTTTAAATTAAAAAGTTTTAAGGTTGTAATACCAACTATTAAATTTTTATCATGAATTTTTTGTTTTGTTTAAAGATTTCTAATTCTCTTTAAAAGAACATTTTTCTAGTAAAAATTAAACTATTTCGTTCAAAATTCGTTGTTTTTTTTAATTAGTTTTTTAACTGAAAATTTAACTATTCCATTTTCGTTTAAAATTTATTTGTTTGAGTGAATATTTAACCATTTATTTGAATTTATTAATATTTCGCATTAATTTGTATTTTTTTCGTTTAAATTTGACCCAAATTAATACAACCAAATAAGAAAATCCAACTATACTTAGTTAAAAGATAATTTTTTTGGTTTAAAAGTCTACCATTATATTTTGGATTCAGAATGCACCTATTTTGATAAAAAATTCGATTATAGGGGTAAAAATTAATTATTTATTTAAAAATGCAAACTATTTTACAAAAAGTTTCTTATTCAATTCTTGGTTGAAAATTTAATTTTTAAATGAAAATTTAACGATTCTATTTTTTGTCTAAAGTTTATCATTTTTAGTTGTAAATTCTTCTATTTATTGAACAATTATCGTTTCTGTTGAAAATTCAATATTTGGTTAAATATCAAATTATTTTCTTAAAAATTATTTTGATTAGTGAAGATTCATTATTTTAGTTTAAAATTAATCTTTCCAGTTAAATATTCAATTAATTTGCTGAAAAACAGTTTTTTTATGAAGAATTATTTTTCTGGCCTGAAAATTTACCTATTTTATTTTTGTTTTAAAAATATATTTTTTTTTTTGAAAATTGACCTTCTCTGATTGTATATTCGTTCTTTTTGGTAGAAAATTGATTTTCTTGGTTAAAATTTCATCTTTCTAAATTTCTTTCTTTAAATTTTACCTTCTTAATTAAAAATTAATCTTGTGCTTTTTTGGTTCAAGATTTATCATCTGTGTAAAAAATTCAACTGTTTGGTCTTAAATTAACTTTTTTGTTAAAAATTCATATTTTTGAGTAAAAGTTAAGTTGTCGTATTGGAAACTTAAACTATATGGTTAAAAATTAAATTACATATTTAATTAAATTAAAATTAAAAGTTCAACTATTTTGGTGAAAACTCGCTTTTTTTGTAAAATAGTAATATTTTAATGAATATTTAACTCTTCCTTTCTCGATTGATAATTTATCATTTATACTTTAAAAACTCTAATATTTAGTAGAGAATTTATTACGTTGTTTAAAGATTCATCTAATTTATTGAAATTTCATCTTTTTTAGTTAAATAGAAATGTTGAAAATTCATTTCTTTTGTGGAAAATTAATTTTTTTATTCAAAATTCAAATATTCTATTTTTGTTCGGAAATTTACCTTTTTTGTTTAAAAATTAAACTATTTCGTTAAAAATTCAGCTTTTTGATTAAAAAATAAGTAGTTTATTCTTTAATCGCAACAGATTAATTTTTAACCAAAAAGGATGAACGTTCAACCAAAAAAAAATAATTTTTGACCGAAAGACGAATTTTTAATAAAGTACATAAATTTACAACCAGAAAGAAATCAATTTTTTATCATTTTAAACCAAAACTAGAATCTTCAACACCAAAATTGAATTTTTAAGGAAATAGTTTAAAATTCAATCAAATAGTTGAATTTTTAACCTTACAGTTGATTTTTTAGCCATGAAGATTAATTTTCTACCAAAAAAACGAATAATCAATAAAGACACGCATTTGTAACCAATTACTTTCATTTTTAATAAAAAAAATACTATGAATTTTTGACTAAAAATTAATCTTCAACTAGAAATCAAACAAACTTTTAACGAAATAATTGCATTTTCAACTAAATAATTAAATTTTAACCATGTAGTCAATTTAAAAAAAATTTAAAATTGAATTCTATATTAGCGAAAAAAACGAGAAAAAGAGGAAGTTTCCTGCAAACCTAAGAAAAATAAGAATTTAAAAAGGGGGGGAAATGGAGAGAATGGAGAAAAGATCTGGAAGTTTTAAATATGAAAATGATTTTTCAAATTAAAAAATCAGAGGTTATGTCTGAGCGTGGCTTTTGTTGTGGCGCGAAATTTGAAATAAAGAATTTGTTTATTTTTTAATTTTTTCAAAAGTAGAGCCTGTTATTAAATAAAAAAGTCACAAATTGTCACAAGAGGAATGCGTGAGTCAAAAATCACTACAAATACCGTCTCGTAATGTGTGAACACGTCCCTATTATGTATGGAAATGGAAGTAATAATTTCAGCTTATGATAAGAAGATTTAAATGAAAATGCTACTTTATTTATAATATTCTGAAGTTTGCATCTGTCAGAGCACATTCAAAATTACACATCAATTATATTGAATGGAGGGATTTTATCAGGTTCTTGGGTACGTAATGTTTTTGGTGTAAACACAGAAATTCTGAGTGGATGCAAACGTAAGCGTACATAACAACCCGCATCAATTCCACACTGAGTAGTTCAATATTGTACCAATATAGAGGAGTATCAGCAATTCAATTCAATGTGGGCTTAAGCCGAAAATAACGAGATAGGTGCTGTACTTGATACTTCTGCGATGAATGGAAAAGCGATATCATTGCGACTGAGTAAAGACATTTGATTTATGGAGTCCTGGAAATACATTTTTGTCACAACAAAAATTTATTTATATCGCGAATATTAAGACAGCCAGTCATTTTTCCGATGGTTCAAGTGATCGAAAATTAAAATAGCGAATATCAGGTTACCGAAATTTATTTTAAGAAAAACTAATTTGCCGATTAATTGATTGACCGAGAACCATTTAAACGAATGTTGAATTATTCCAAAATAGTTATAGCGAAGATTCAAATATCGAAAAATTTACCAATTGTTTATTTATATTTAGATAGATGTGTAATAACAAATAAAACATGTATAATGCGTATCAAGTTGACTGAAGGTATAAAAACAATGAAAATTTAACAAAATGAGTAAGAAAAACCTTACATAGTTAATATACATTAATTTACGCTAAAGAAAAATGACCAATTGAGTTAAGGGTTACAGACCGAAAAATAAAAAATGAAAGTTAGTATTATTATTATAAACATTTAAAATATTGTCGCAGGCTTAAGATGGTTACTCTCCAATAAAAATAAAAGTAATACTAACATATACCTATAATAGAAATATCTAATAATACATTTTTCGCCGAGAATTAATATTTTTAGTTTGAAAATTCAACTTTTTGAAAGAAAATTAGTCTTTTTATCTTGAAATTTAATAATTGATTGCCTTGGTTAAAAATTCATCTCTTTGGTGGAGAGTCTAACCATTTGAAATTCCTGTTTTGGTTGAATATTGATATTTTTTAGTCGAACGTTCATCTATTCTGGAGAAAATTCGTCTTTTTAGCTGGAAAATTTAACAATTTTGTAACTTAACAATTTTGACTTTGTCTAAAAAATTTTTCTTGTTTAAAAATTCTTTATTTTGGTTTAAAAACTAATCTCTTTGGGTTGAAAACTGAACTATTTTGTTGAAAGTGTTTGGTTTTTTGTTTTGGTTGAAAATTCATCTCTTTGACCGAAAAATAAACTATTTGTTGAAAACTCGTTTCTTCTGTGCTGAAAATTAACTTTTTAAACGGAATATTTATCTAATACTTTCTTGATTGAAAATTTATCTTTTTTAGTTCATAGTTATCCTATTTCGTTGAAAATACATCGTTTATTGAAAAATGGTATTTTTCGGTTTAAAAATTAATCTTTTTGGTTTGATGTCTATTTGGTTAAAATTCATTTTTTTGAAAATGCAATATTTTTATCTAAAATCATAAAAAATTAGAACGTCGTTAATGTAATTTAAGATAGTACTTACATTTATTTTATTTAGAAGAATTCATTTCCCTATTTTCGTGAAACAAGTAACACCTTATCTCTTCTATATTTTTAGAGTAATTTGCAAAATTATTATTGATCTATATTTCAATCCATTAAATTAAAACAATTAGGAAATTAAAAATAACTGATTTATCTGTTGTAATCCTTAGTACGTTTTGATTTAAAAAAAAGAGATTATATAAAAGTAATTTTGTAATAAAAGATTGCCATTTACACTGCCTATATAGATGCAAAGTTTAAACTTGAATGTTGAACACATTATTGATTGAATAATTAAACAAGTAACTTTTTCATCAATAAGGATCTCTTTTCAAAAGGAAACTAAGCTGAATAAAGGAGAATTTAATTCTTTTATTTATTTATACATATTATTTAATAATTTATTTGCATTCAGATAGATGTGTAATAACAATTTAAGCGCTCTCTTTTATTTATTATTTATCCTTATTTTTTTACATTACCAGGACCCAACATGTTTTAAGGCTATTTAAATTTCTTCATCACGGTAATTTTTATAGGAAACTTCTAGGGAATACTAGAAGTTTCCTATAAAAATTAGTCTGAATAAAAAATTGTTAAATTTTCGGATATCTGAACTTACACTTAAATGATTTTCGGATATCTCACCTACCGCTAAACTGATTTTTCTGTAAACTGAACCTTCGCAAAATTAGGCCTTCGGAAATTTGAACTTTCAGTAAAATGGACTTCCGGAAAAATGAATCTGCACTTAAACTATTTTCGAATAACTCGACATTCGTTGAAATAATTTTCGGTCAATTAATCATTCGCTAAAATGGTTTTCGGTCAATTAATCATTAAGTAAATTAGTTTTCCTTCAAATAAATTTCGGTATCCTAATATTCGCTACTGTAATTTTCGGTCACATGAACCATTGGAAAAATGACCGGCTGTCGAATATTAAAGAATGTTAATATTAAATTTAAATTGATATTAGGCTAGAACTGGAATTTGTGGGGCAGATTATGACATTTGGTTAGGGGAGAAGAAAACTTCAAAAAACCACGTTACAAGTTCAGACGGCTTGACGTCTGCACTCTTCCCGAGTTGAGATTCACCTCGCTGATTAACATTTGCGAATATTTATTAAATTATTTTAAAATTAACTGAATTTTTTCTTTGAAATCGTCCATCTATTGCATGTATCAAAATGTAATACGACACTTAATCTGAAAACCCCTTCTATTTTGGAATAAAAAATATAAATACACCAGAAAGTCGTTTCAACTTGTTAATACTAGCATGAAAATACTTTTGATTAAATTCTTTAAAATTTATTTGTTCGAATTCATCAATGCATTTAAAAATTCAACTCTTTCATTTAAAGTTTAAATATTTCACTAAAAATTCTTCTCTTTTAGGTTGAGAAATAATTTTATTTGCTGAAAATGTAACTTCTCCATTTTGGTAGATAATTAATCTTCTTCTTCAAAAATTTATCTTCTTTGGTTGAACATTTAACTGCTTTATTAAACATTGGTCTTTTTTAAATAAACTGAGCCTTTTTTTATTTAAAATATAAATCTTTCTTAATTTCTATATCATTAACATGTTTATTACAAGTTTATACATATTCTGGTTTGAGTTCACCTTTCTTTTTTTTAATTAAAATTTTTTTTAATTTCTTTTATTTTAATTGTTTTTTTAATTAAAAAATTTTTTTTTTTAAATTTTTTAATTTTTATTTTAATTTTAATTTCTTTTTTT
>JAAAKG020081039.1:0-16802 GCA_010014905.2 Druon quercuslanigerum | reverse complement strand
ACACACGAAGAGAGTGGCAGAGAGACGCTGTAAAAAGTCCGTGTGGGGGGGGGGGGGGGGGGAAGAGAGGGGGGCATGAGAGTGAAGGGGGGGGGGGGGGGGGGGTCAAATTTTACACAAATCCCTTCTTAATACCTTCTCTGATGAGAATGTAAAAAAATCTTTCAGAAGTTCTAAAATTGCTAAATTTTTAAAAAACGTAAAATGTTAAAATTTCTTTTAAAAAGTTTCAATTTATTAAAATTTTAAAATGACGAAAATTCATAAAATTTAACAAACATTTAATATATAAAATTAATAAAATTAAAAAAATTTATTAAGAAAATTACTTTTAAAAAATATTTCATAAAGTTTAAAAAAATATATTACATGGATAAAGTTCATAGAGTGTGTTAAAATTTTTTTAAATCATCGAATTAAAAAAAAAATAATTTCATAACATTAAAAAAATTTTTCTTAAACTTTTAACATTTTTGCAGAGTTTACTAAAATTGCACCCTCTCTAATGTTTTGAAATTTCTAAAATTTTGAAGTTTTCAAATTGTCCCTTTTAAGCAGAAATCATGCATTAGTTTTAAAAAACATCGCTAAAAGAACAATTACAACCTAAATTTTTTTTTAATGTACATTTAGAAGCATCCGTCAAGATTTCCAGAAATCAATAATATGTCTATTTTTGTCGCTTTTATAAATCATTTTAAAGATTGGCGACTTTCAAGATTGATCCTTAAACGTTTTATATTTTCAAAAAATTGATGATTTTTGAAAATTCATAAAATTAAAAAAAAATTAATCTAAGATTTAGGAAAAATTTATTATATTTAAAAATTGTTTGAAATTCTTAAAATTTAAAAAATTGTAAGATTCATAAAATTAAAAAAAATATTTCAGAAGTTCTAAGATTTTTAAATGTTAAAAAAACGTAAAATGCTAAAATTTCTAAAAAAAAAATTAATTCATTAAAATGTTAACATGTCAAAAATTCATAAAATTTAACAAAAGTTTAATTTACCAATTTGAAGACGTTCTCAAAAATTACTCGTATTTAAATTATAAAATTTATAATATTTAAAAAATTTATTAATAAAATAATTTAAAAAAATAATTTATAAAGTTAAAAAAAGGTATTACATTGATAAAATTCATAAACTGTGTTAGAAATTGTTTAAATCATCGAATTAAAAAAATTTAATTTAATAAAATTTTCAACATTATTTATAAAACTTTTAACATTTTGCAGAGTTTAAAAAAATTGCACCATCTCTAACGTTTTGAAAATTTGAAATTTTCAAGTTTTAAAACTGTTCCTTTTTTAAGCTTTTAATTTTATAGGTTTAAAAAATTTTTAATATTTAAAAAATTTTATGAATTACTTTTTTTGAATATAATGAATTATTTAAAGTCATAAAATGTTATTGATTTTTCATTTAATTTTATGATTTTAAAAAATCTGTAGAAATTTCAAAAATTTCTAAAAAGAAACTGCTAATATTCAAATGAACTTTAAAATTTATAAAATCGCAAAAATTTCTAAATTTTGAAAATTTTCAAAAAATTTAAAAATTTTGAGAGTTCATAAAATTAAAAAAAATTAATCTAAGATTTAGGAAAAATTTATTATATTTAAAATTGTTTGAATTTCATAAAATTTAAAAAATTGTAAAATTCAAAAAATTTAAAAAAATCTTTCAAATGTTAAATTTTGATGCCAAAGAGACGAAGTTTCTTTCGAATTTCCATCTACAATTTGTAACAAAAATAACTAAATTTTGAGGCAAAAATGGAACAGTTGCATTTTGAAGCAACAAACCGCAGTGGAAACATTTTTACAAGAAATTTCTACAAAAATTCATAAAAAAATAACAACTGCAGTAATATACACTAATCTACATATTTACTTATTATTTACATCTCTGCATTTTATCCAAACTTGTCCAATTCAAAGGTATTCCTGCTTTTCATTTTATGCGTGTAAAGTATTGATTATTCGAATACAACGTTTTTTAATTAAAAAATTTTAAAATGCCAATTTAAAAAGTGTAACTTTCAAGAGTTCTAATTTGAAGCATGGCCGGAAATTTTTTCTTAGATCAAAATAGCCACCCAGATATACGTACGCACATACTTAAACACAGTACTATTATAAAGATTGATTTTCGAGCACGAACATTTTTACGTTCATTATGGAATTGAAAAAACGAAATGGCAAAAATACACACCAAAATATATTTTAAGACGAAACTCCAAACGAAATGATAAATTCGGCCCTGATGGTTATGGCTTGGCGAGTACCGAGATTGTACGAAGGAGATAGAGGGTATCCACGAAACGGCTTCCATGGCGGGGCTGCAGCATAATTTTATAACAGATATTATCCTTTCGTCTTAATCGCGAGCGCCCTATTGAGAGGCAATGGTTATAAATCTCCCTCGGTCAAAGCGGAGGCTAGACGCTGGGTATAACGTTCGAGCACAGTTGAGAAGAAGGCGCCCTATTGAGAGGCGCCCTATTGAGAGGCGCCCTATTTAGAGGCGCTCTATTGAGAGGTGCCCACACTCTTTTTATCTTTGTGTATATTTACATTTATTTATTTATCCATACTTATCCATGCGCTGAAAAATTACAAATCAGAATCCGAGTGGTAACCCGATTCAAGATATTGCACATCGGGTTATCGCTCACAGCTTTTAATTCCTAATAATTGAACACATGAATAAACACAAACAAATATAAATTTAGTAAAAGAAAGAGTGTCAAGTTCTATGTGAGAGCCGCTAGGGTAAGTTGAAGGTCAGAAGGTCAGACAAGGTCAGAAGGTCAGAAAAGGTCAGTTGCCGTGTTGCCTGTCCCCAGCTTCCACCTTGCTTCGCTATTACCAAGCCGTACAGACTAATTTTTTAATGATTAAAAGAGTTCATTCGATGATCTGTCGCAGCTTTTTCGTAGCCTTTATCAGAATTAGGATCTGAATTTAAGGGGAACTATTGGGAGATGTAGGATAATGCTCCATTGTTCTTTCTTGTTTCCCTGGTCTTGCTACTGGCTCATATATTTTTTTAATTGGAACTATAGATATCATACCTAGGATATGCTTTTCGTGACACAGCTATATTAACGTGATCTACTTTTAGTATATTATCATTAAAATCAGCGGCAGGGAGAACTCTAAATTTGTTAACCATAAAGCTATTGTTAGGTCGTACACAAAATTGAGCAAACTTTGGTTTTTGATAATCAAAGCGAAACCCATAACTCCACTTGTTGATTTACCGAATGATTGTTGCCCATTGTTTGTTCGAAGGAAAAAGAGTCCTTTATTCGCAATATTGCGAAAACTGTACTTTGTTTTGTATTTCGAGAAATTAAATTGTTACTTGATATACATACTACAACGACTCCTACGTGTGGTGTTCCATACATAGAATCTTCTTATGTATGGAGTACTCTATACATACCATACATGTGCCGCCACACCTGCACCCAGTAAAGGTAAAGGAAAAGTTTCAGGCGATCAATGGAAACTGGGTGCTTGGAATGCTAGAAGGGTTAATAATTCTGAGAAAAAAGAATTACAAAAAACTATGCACGCGGAAAAGCTAGATATTTCATGTAATGCTGTAATCATTCTAGATTCTTGAGGTTTAAAATAAAAGTAGGAATAAGAAAATCATTTATCATTAAGTGCTATGCCCCAATTGATGGTGTCAGGAGTAAGGTAAAGAAACGTCTTCCGTGACATTCATTATATGATGAAGTACACTCGAACAACAAAAGTACGAGCTCCAAAGATACGAGTTTCCCGACTCCAAAGGAGCGAGTGGAATCTTTCTCTTCGACCCCTGCCCGATCAGTCAGGTGCGCGCGAGTGCGCTTTGCCTTAATTTCGGGGAGCGTGTAGTACGAGCGGATCATCGTACAGAAATTTGAACTTCTTCTTTGGAACCTTCCGCCATCGTTAGAAGCCGAAAGACGCCGATCGTACCCAAACATGCACGAAGCCGAGAAGAGCCAGTTGTCACGCAATCCAAATGCCTAAATTTGAAGTTTGATATCATTTGCACGGGTAATACCTTTATTTAGAAAGAAAAGTCATATTTTTTCATATGTTTGTGATTATTGGTTCATGCTAATTATATATATTCTTAACATAGATTATGAATGAATTTCATTGTATTTTTAGAAGTAATGTAGAAAGTGCAGAAGAAATCAAAGGCAGTGCAATAAAAACTAATGTTTCATGAGACTTATTCTGGATAATTAGATCCCTAGAAAATCCATAGCAAAGAAAAAATTATACAATAGAAAATACAATTCAAGCAGGCATGAGAAAATTATGTACCAGAAAGAAAGTTTAAAAAATTATTCTGATTCAAGTTAAGTTTACAAAATATTCTGTTATTCTGTTTTATTGCATGCCTCGAATTAAATAAGTTATTTGCAAATTAATGACTTAAGTGAGACGATGGTCGTGGGGGCTAAAACGCAGACTTTGGACCCACTCTGTCGTCTTGCGGGATCGATTCCCACCTAGCACTCTGGAAGAGCCTCGGTGGCCTATATGGTGAACACTAGCCTAACAAGGGAGTTGTTCATATCTGGAGAGTCGTGGGACCGGTAAATCTAGAGAAAAAGGTTCTCTATGTACTTAAGGCTGTTTCTCTTGGTGGTTCAGAACCCACCTTAAACTGTAGGTCCCCCTCCCACCACCAAGAAAGTGTGTGGGAGGTGTATAAAGGATAGGGAAGAAGGTGCAAGAAAAATGTAAACCCTTAGTGGACACATTAGAAGCTTCCATCCACAAATTAATGACTTTTGAGTAATATTTTTATAGTTTCATTTAGGGTTAAATATGATTTTGATAATATTTATTTTTCAAATTCAAAATAGGCTATCCATATAAAATATGCTCTACAAAGTTGGAATTTTTTCACTCATAAAAATGCAAAAAATTACATGGCCAGACATTACCAAACCTAACATTTCCGAAGGATTTTGATGCGGTGAATCCGAATCGGAGCTTTATTTTTCACCAAAATATTGTAATTTGAAATTTTTGATTTTAGCGTTTTAACCCATTAACGCTGAGGTGTTCAGATTTATACAACACATTCTCTATTGCTGAAGGTACGATATTTTTTCTTTAAAATATTATCTCAGGGGATTTCGAGGGTGCCCTTTCTATTGCCGGTGTCAGTTTTTTGTTATAACCCCTAGAAGATCCAATGTGGCGGCCACAATTTAGGGCTTTAAAAAGGAACAAAGGATCCCGCACAAAATACCAACAAAAAAGCGTGCAGTCGTTTTGAACCTAACTTCGCACATTGATAAAACAGAAGAAGACGAACTGCGCGGAACGATATTGCGCACTCTCTGTGCATTCTAATAAAACATGAAACTATGAAAATAAACATGAAATTCGTTTTTTGCTAAAAATCTTTCCGTGTTAGAGATCACGTTTGACTGGTGGGCTAACGGTTGGATGCGTAGGTAATAAAATTCTTTTTGTGTTTGAAATCTGTGTAGCGCTTACATTACGTGCCGATCGTGATTTTTGTATATGGTGAGTTTTAGAATTTCCACTTTACTGTTCATTATCAGAAAAAAAATGAGTTCAAGAACTCCTTGTGCTAATAAAGTGAATACGTTTTGTCACGTTTGTAGAAAGTATGAAATGGATAAATACCGTCGATCAATTATTGATTCGATAAAAACGTCATACTTCAACTGTTATGAGACTTCAATGTGGCTACCAACCTCAATTTATCATGCTTGTAGATTCAATTTGTCAGATTGGGAAGATGAAAGTACCAAGACGCAGACTGTTATTCAAGCACCTGTTTGGCGTAAGCCCAACGATCATGATACTGATTGTTAATTTTGCTTATTTAAAACAGGAGGTTTTTCTAAAAAGTATTTAAAGAAGATCATTTACCCTGATGTAAAAAGTGTTACACCAGCCAAAATTGGAATTAGAAATCACTCTGAAAACAAAAGTGACCTATCAACAGACGAATAAATGGATACTGACGATCCTAATGCAACTGAAGATTCTTTTTGGGAAGAATCAGATGATGAAAGTCCTAAATTTTTTGACGAAGACGGATAAGACGATTTTATACGTTGCCTTGATGTTTCAAAAGATAAAGCTGAGCTTTGCGCTTCAAGACTCAAAGAGAGGAAACTATTGTTACCTGGAGCTAGAGTAGCTGTTTACAGAAATAGAGAAGAAAAGTTTGTCAAGTACTTTTTAATAGATAGTGGGATTCTGTATTGTAATGATATCGAAAGACTCATTAATTTATATAAAATAAACTTATATACGCGAGAGGATTGGCCTCTTTTCATAGATTCATCTACAGAAAGTCTGAAAGCAGTACTATTACATAATGGAAATAAGTACGCTGCAATTCCAGTAGGTCACTCAACTACACTGAAAGAATCTTATGATACTTTCCAATTACTCCTGACAAAAATAAAATACAATGTCTATAATTGGCTTATTTGTGGTGACTTCAAAATGATAAATCTTATAATAGGTTAAAAATACAATTAGAAAACATTACATACCATTGTTTTCTTTGCCTTTAGGATAGTCGTGCAAGGGATGAACATTGGATAACGGAGAAATGACCAGACAGATTAGAGTAGACAGTTCGTCAGTATAATCTTGTCTATGAAAGTCTTGTTGACAGAAAGAAAGTATTATTGCCACCACTCCATATAAAACTAGGGTTAATGAAGCAATTCGTGAAAGTCCTTAACACCGAAGGAGAATGTTTCAATTATATCAGATCTACATTTCCGCATTTAAGTGAGGCCAAAGTTAAGGAAGGTATTTCTTTGGGCCTGATATAAGAAAACTTATTAAAGATGATGACTTTATCAAAAGCATGAAATCTATTGAAAAGGATGCATGGTTGAGTTTCAAAGATGTTGTACAGAAATTTTAAGGGAACAATCGAGATCGAAAGTTTAGAACTATTGTATCTAGTATGTTAAAGAATTTTAAAAGATTAGATTGTTTAATGAGTATGAAATTAAATTTTCTCAAAGCTCATTTGGATTATTTCCCAGAAAATGTTGGAGCATTTAGTGAAGAAATGGGCAAACGCTTTCATCAAGACTTTCACTAAAACGAGTAACATTATCAAGGTCGATGCAATGTAAGAATGACGACCGACTATTGCTGGTCTTTGCAAAGAAATGATAATGACTCTACTAGTCATAAACAAAAGTCTCTTCAACGATCGTTTGAAATGAAGCACGAACGTTTCCGTAAGAAAACAAGCAATTAGTTTCACCTTCATTGGACATACAATCGTAAGTCTTGCCTTGACTGGCTGGACGATTCAAAGTCTTGCCTTGACTGACAGGGCGATTCAAAGTCGTGCCTTGCCTGGCTGGGCGATACAAAGTATTGCCTTTATTGGCTGTGCAATTCAAAGTCTTTTCTTGATTGTCTGGGCAATTAGTCTTCCTTTAATTGGCTGAAAAGTATTAAGTACTTCCTTGCTTAGCTGGACAATCCCAAGTCTGACCTTAACTGGCTGGGCAATCATAAGTCTTGCCTTGACTGGCTGGACATTCCCAAGTCTTGCTTTGACTGGCTGGGCGATCGTAAGTCTTGCCTTGACTGGCTGGGTGATACAAAGTCTTGCCTTCATTGGCTGGGCAGTTCAAAGTCTTTCCCTTGATTGGCTGTGCAATCTAAAGTCTTGGCTTAATTGGCTAGAAAATATTAAGTACTTTATTGCTTAGCTGAACAATCCCAAGTCCAGCCTTAAGTGGCTGGAAAATATTGAGTCTTGCCTTAGTAAGCTGGAAAATCCTAAGTAAATTTAGAATATTAAACGAATTCGCTCCTCTAGAAGTTATAACAAAAAACTGAGCCAATCGAAAAGGAACCCCCGAAAACCCCTCAGATAACATTGTAAAGGGACAATGGCATACCATCTCGGTGTTAATGGGTTTATACGCTAAATTGAAAAACTTCATTTCAAGGTTAGCCCACTAGTAGTGTGGAATTCAATTATTTCACGACATGTGAAGACATTCAAGTCTTCTGGAAACAAGTATATGGAGATACTCATAAGCTAGATGAAGACACTTCAGATATCTCACTGTTTCTTAACTTTTATCAGAGGCAATTGTCGCAACGTCCAGAAGAGGAGTGTCAAATAATTACTGCTGATAAAGTGAAGAAAGTTATCGCTAGAACTAAAAACTTTTCAGCGCCAGGGCCAAATAAGGTAAACATCTTTTGGTAGGAGAAGTTCACTTATACGTACCATCATCTAGCTCATATATTTATTACATTCTTGAACGGAGGACAACCCATCGCTCAGTGGTTAGTTGAAGGACGCACGGTATTGATCCCTAAGACCGAAGATTTGTCAATTTAAAAGAACCAACGGCCCATGGCTTGGATTGACTACCTAAAGGCATTTGATAATACAAACCATGAGCCAATTATTAAGCTCCTTGAGTGCCTGGAGGTACACCCAAAAATAGTGATTGGTAGGGAAGAGCTTATGCTCTTGTGGCGTGCAAGATTTGTCATAACATCGGACAAAAAAAAAGTGATTACCAGTTATGTCGCATATAAGAGGGGGATCTTCCAAGGAAACACTTTAAGTCCTATATTTTTCCACATCTCCCTCTTGCCTCTGTCTATTGTGCTACGCTGCAAAACCTCCGGACATCTATGTGGCCCTCTGAACAGAAGAGAATTTAGGTTTAACCACCTCTTATACATGGACGACCTTAAACACTTTGCTTCTTCAAAAGAGAGCCTAGCAATCCTTGTGGCATCTATACATAGGTACTCTAAAGCCATTGGCATGAGCTATGGACTGGACACGTGCATCTTTAACTCTTAGGTGGAAATACCATTTAACATCTTGGTAATGGAGAAACATATGCATATCATAGAATACCGTAAGCGGAAACCCAAGATACGCGTGTGTTAAAAACGGGCCTGGTCGATGAGTTGAAGCAACTTGACCGACGCACACGCAAGATAATGAAAATCTATCGAAGTCATCATCCTAGATTTTCTGTACCTCTTACATATCTCTCTCGAGATGAAGGGGGTGGAGGTTTGGTGAACTTAGAGTGTCTTTATTGAAGAACGGTTCTAGCTACAGCCTGCTTAGTTGCGGTGTTTCTCTACCGAGCCGTAGATAGGGCCGCAGAGGAGCTTGGTCACCCATTTAATTCCAGTGATACTAAACATGGGCTAGGATCACTAACACCTTAAGTGCTTAAAGATCGTGTACAGGAAGCAAAACAATCGCTTCTACTAGAAGACATGCTAGTAAGCCCCTTCGTGGCAAATTCTACGGCATTAAACGTAGAGAAGAGCTTCCGATGGGTCTATATAACATGTTTCTCAAATCTTCTGGAATACGATCGGAAACAAAGTATCTGTAGGCGATACGAACTGCTGAGTGTGCAAGCAAGAGCCAGAAGTAATTGGACATGTTCTTAGTGGATGGTCAGAGACACAATGCGGCTTTAAAAGTGTTATATTACAATCTTCAGCGTTTATATCGTAGAGAATAATCAATGTAAGATCCACTGGAATTTCTCGTTTTCCACCACTCAACTTATCAGTGCCACAAAGCCTGATATTGTTCTCCAAGATCTAATGACCGAGATAATTTACGTGATTGAATTTTCGGGAACAGCCAATGGCAATATCACGTTGAAGGAGAAAGAAAAGAGGGCGAGATATCAGGCTCTTCTTTTCGAGCTGAACAGGCTGTACTCATAATCGGTACTCATAATCGGCTGTCTTAGAGGTATAAAAGCTTCATTTCTCAGCCAACTCAACAAAATCCCGGCTTGTCAGCATCAGGCGCAGACGATCGCAAGTCAGATGCAAAAGGTTGTTCTTCTCGGATCACTGCATCTGGCCCATCAACCCTGTACCTCCTAACACTGACTAAGCAGAACACCAAAACCCATAAATCATGGGGAGTATACTAAAGATATTGAAACGCTTGTCGCAGATATCACTAATCAAACAGTTGGCCAGCAAGAACATCTGCGGCAAACGGTAACCAGTGGAACATAAACTGTGCCTGCTGAGGATGCTTTGGCTAGCGTTATTTATTTACAGCCAAACATCTTGACATGAATAACGTGGAAGAGCATCAAGTAGGATACCACAATGGAAGAGGATTTTGTGCGGTTTTGTGCAGTTCCTTATAAAATATTGAGATTCATTTAGAAAGATCTGGAATTAATTACACAACTATTAAGACTTAATTTTAACTAAGTTCTTACAATGTATATACAAGAGGTTTTTTTTAGTTGGATTATTAAAAAGAATTAAGTAATTTGGTATACCGAAAATAAATGCTCATTTTTTATTATTAAAAAAAGCTTGTAAAAAGCCAAGGATTCTCCGTATCAATTGATTATTTGTCTTGAGTTTAATGATTATTATTCAGCTGTAAACGAACAGTATTCTTGAAGATTCAAAAATTTGCTTTGTTACCTTGTTTATGAAATAAAAAAGTATTTCAAATCTTTTTTTAAGAAATCGGATGCAAGCAATGCATGCAGAATTTTAATTATTTCAAATCTTAAAAAAATTTTGAATATGATCACAAAGATTGTGGTTCGACAATTAATTTGTGCACAGACACTTTTACTTGCCTCCTTTAATAATAAGAGCTTGTAGAACACACTTATACTTTTCTCTGACGAAAAAGTAAAAATAATAAATAAAAAATAGCAGTTTCTGGGGAACGCGTTTTTCAATTTTATTTTTTTAACCTTTCTCGTCGAAATTTGATTTTATAGGCATTTATTCTTTTTGGCAACAAAATCATTTGTTTGGTTGAGAATTTAACTGTTATGTTGAAAATTTATTTTATTTACTCGAAAGCTTATTTCTTTAATTAAAGATTAGCTATTCTATTTTTTCTGTAAATTTATCTTGTTCAATTAAACATTCATTAAAAATTCATCTATTTTGGTCGAAATTTGCCTTTTTTGGGGGAAACATAATTTTATTGTTGAAAATTAATTGATTTGGTTGAAAATAACTTTTTTTATGGAAAAATTAATTTCTTAAACGTAATATTCATATAAATTTTCAGTCGAGTTTTTTTTTTATAGAAAGTTTCTTGGTCAAAAATTTATGTACTAGGTTGAAAATTTAACTGCTTCACTAAAAATGTATTCTATAAAATTATTAAAATTCAACTACTAGGTTGAAAATTCCATTTAAAATTAAAATATTTGGTTGCAATTTTATTAATTTTGTTACAAATGATTATATTTTGGTAGAATATTAATCTTTTTGGTTGAAAACTAGATTTTTTTATTTAAACCTAATTTTAGAAACAAATAATTTAACCATTCTATTTTAGTCAATTTTTTTACAGAAATTTCGTCTTTTTCTTCTTTGAAATTTATATGTTTGGTTGTAAAATTAAGTTTTTAATAAATATTTATATTATTTGATTGTAAATATATTTTTCTAAGTAAAGATAAAATTTTATTCTGCTTATTGTGACGGATTTATGTTTTTTAGTTGAAAATGAACTATTTTGTTAAAAATGTATCTTCTTGGCAAAAAATTTATATTGTGAGTTGAAAATTCAATTTTTTTAAAAAATTTTTTTTAGCAAACTGCATGACGTTTAAAAGTTATACTTCGGTGTTGAAAAGTGAAACAGAAATCTCTTTAGGATGAAAATTTAATTTTGATGTGAAATTTTGCCTCTTTGATTTAAAAATTCTTCTGTTTTATTTGAAATTCCATATTTCTGGATGAAGATACAACTGTTTGATTAAAAATGGACATTATTTTATTGAAAATTAAATCCATGTCTGTCTGCTTGAAGGTTGAACTATTTTATTGAAAATTAATATATTTTAATTAAAAATTTAACTGCGTGGGTAAGAGTTAAACTAATTCTTTTTTTGCATGAAGGTTAATATCTTCGATTAACAACTAATTGAAGTATTTATTGAAAATTCGTCTTTTTTTACAAATTAATTTCTTCTTTCATAATATATTTCACCTGTTTTTGTTTCAATTGTGAATTTAATCATTTTGTCAAAAATGTGATCTTTTAGACCAAAAATTCATATTTTGTGTTGAATTTTGGACATTTCTGGTAGAAAATTTAACTCTCTTTTAAAAAATGTTTGTCTCAGCAAATAAACTATTTGGATCAACTATTGAACCCAGCATATACGCAAACAGCACACTGGTGTGATTTGGGATTTTGTGATTTCAGCTAAAGATTTCAAGCTTAAAATAGCCTCGCCCAATCCGATGGAGCGGCCTAAATTTAATGAAAATCATATTAAGTTTAAAAAAAATGAAAGTTACTAAAATAAAATTAACCGATTCTTTATTTAAATAAATTTGTTTATGAAAAAAATATTCCAGAGCAATACAATTTTATTCAGAATCTTTCCCGATGTGTCAGATTTTCGATATTTTTCTATGAAGTATATAACGAGTGAAGGACAGCATAAATAGATTTCGCAGGATTTTCAAAAATTTCCTAAGATTTTAAGAGATTTAACAAACTTTAAGAAATTCATGAACATTATTTATATTTAAAAATTACTTGTATATCTTGAAACTCATTTCAATTCTAATGAAATTCCTTTAAAATTCTTTAAAATTACTTAAAATCTCTTCAATTTATTAAAAATATCTTGAACTCTTTTAAATATTTTGAAATCTTTTGAAATTCATTAATAAAATATAAAACATTTTAAATACTAAATATATTAATCCTTTTAAGTTGAAAATTGAACTTTTCTACTGAAAATTTGTCTTTTTTGATAGAAAACTAATCTTCTTAGTTGGAATTTAATCCTTTTTGGTTAAAAATCCAACAATTTGGTATAAAATGGAACTATTTGGTATAAAATAAAACCATTTGGTTAAAAGTATTTTCAGGTTGAAAATCCCACTCTTTTGTAGGTAATTTAGTATTTTATCGAAAATTGGTCCTTTTTTGTTAAATTCAACTTCTTAAAAATCATTTTAAAAAACTAAAAAAGAATAATTTATTAGTGGGTTAGAGAAACAAAATTTTTTTTAATAATGTCATAAACAAATTAATTAACAAAAGTGATTTTTTCGTGATTTGAAATGATTAGCTAATTTCGACCCATAGCTTTTGTATAAAGTATCTCAGATAATAATGTGCGCTTACAATAAATTAAGAATAGTTAATGATTGCCCATTATTTAAACAATTTTTATGAACAAATGCACATTTTGACTATTTTTTGATGAAAAGGCTTGATTTTTTTACGCAATCAACCTAAAATGTTTTTCCTAAGACTTATTACTATCTTTTTTTCATAGTGACCAAAAAATGTTCATTATTTAAACAATTTTTAAAAACAAATGCACATTTTGACAATTTTTTGATGAAAAGGCTTGATTTTTTTACGAAATCAACTTAAAATGTTTTTCCTAAGACGCCTTGCTATCATATTTTCCATAGTGACCAAAAAATGTTCATTATTCAAACAATTTTTATAAACAAATGCACATTTTGACCATTTTTTGATGAAAATCATATTTTTCATAGTTACCTAAGAATGTCAATTATTCCAACAATTTCTATAAAAAATGCGCATTTTCACCTACATTAAAAAAAAGTACGATTTACGAAGAATTGGGCGTACACTAGATTTTTGTTCATTTTCGGCAAAAAATTCCTTGCTGTCATATATCAGGTCACTATAAAAAATATGACATCAAGGATTTATTTTCAAGATATTTCGCATTGATTCCAAAAAAAAATTAAACCTATTAATGAAAAAAATGGTCAAAATGAGCATTTTTTTATATAAATTGTTTAAATTATTAGAATATTTTGGTAACTATGGACAATATTATAACAAGCAGTCTTAGGAAAAGCAATTTAAGTTGATTCCGTAAAAATATCAAGTCTTTTCATCAAAAAATGGTCAAAATGTGTATTTGTTTACATAAATTGTTTAAATAATTAACATCTTTTGCTCACTATAAAAAACTTGATAACAAGGAGTCTTAGAAAAAACATTTTAAGTTGATTCCATAAAAAAATGAAACCTTTTCATCAAAAAATAGTCAAAATGTGCATTTGTTTATAAAAATTGTTTAAATAATAGAAAATCATTAGCTTTTCTTGATTTATTGTAAGCGCACATCATTATCTAAGATACTTTATACAAAAGCTATAGGTCAAAATTAACAAATCATTGCAAATCACGAAAAAATGACTTTTGTTGATTAATTTTCTTATAACATTATTAAAAAAATTTTGTTACTCTAAATCACTAAAAAATTTTCTTCTGTTAGTTTTTCCATTGATTTATGACATCTTTTTAACGAATTTCAAAGTCTTAGAAGAAATGGTATCATCGAAAAGTTTAGCAACAAAAAGTTGTAAGTTTGTTGTTAAATAACAAGTTCCGTTGCGGTTAATTCTAAAAAAGAAAAATCAAAATCCATTAAGAATTGCACTGTCAGTCGATTTTTGTCCAAAAATTTGCTTTGTCTCCTACATATTTTTTAGTGCTCTCACCCCCTCCCCCCGACACACAAAATTAGCTTTAGTTCTCACGGGACGCCCTGCATAATTTGAAAATTCAACTATTTTCTAGAAAATTAATTATTTTTGTTGAAAATTCGCATTTCTTTACTGAATTTAACTGTTTGAGAATTCGCTTTTTTTAAATCAACTTTTCAAAGTAAAAATTTATATTTTTAATTTCAGTTTTAAAATTTATGTTCCTTTGAGTGAAAACTTATCGTTATAGTTATAGTAATTATAAAATTTTTGCTATACATGCTATATTTTTACTGACACATGAAATGTTATTTATTACTGTTTATAATATTTCTTTTTATTTATAGACATAGTTATGAAGAAAGAATCAAATGATTTTTAAATTAGGTTACTTCGTAAAAAAATCTTTTTTTTTTCCTCAAGTGGCACAACATATAAAAAAACAAGTGAATCAGCGATATTTTTCCTTGATCTACTCACAAACACAGCTGCGGAAATAAAACAATGATATTAAAAAATCTTTCAAGCAGAGTATAAACATAAGCAGAGTAAAAACAAAAATTCCAATTATTCCAACAATTATTCTGTATGCTTTAAAAATTGATAATTAGGTACTATACAAATAAAGCATCTAAATATAGATTTTACACTTTTCCCCTTATTTCCCTCTTTTCCCCTTTTTAAAAAAATCCGATTTTTCCCTGATATAAAGGATTTTTCCCTTTTTCTTTTTTTCTATACAATATAATGAATATTATCTACATGGTGGACCATTTTAAGCTATCCACCCCAAAATCTCCAGAAATAAGCAGTATACAAAAAAATTGTTTGGACAAAAGTTGCTTAGGACAATGGGGGCCATCTTTCTGCAAAATCGGTTTTGACCTTGAGATCAATTTGCAAGGTTATTTGAAGGCTACATTGATTTTTTTACACAGGAACCCCAATTTTTGACATTGGATTCTGAAAGAACGGAAAATTTTACGTCCAAAATGATAGTTAGAGTCAATTTGCACGAGGTTAAATAAAGGTTAAACCGAGGTCAAATTTCAAATTTCAAATTTCAAATTTTGTTTCATTCTTTTAGCACGTATGGGCAACACAACCTTGAGCCCAACTTGGAAGGTCATTAGAAGGACAAAGTGTTTGATTTCTTTAACTAATACACCCGAAACCAAACCCTTAAACTCACAAGCTCCAAACCAACAAACTTCACACTTTGACCTTCGAATGACCTTCGAATTCGGCCTCAAAGTCAAGGTGATCAAGGTTGTTAATCCCAAATTCACCTCAGCTTTGTGTTGCGCAAATGTCTTAAAAAAAATAAAACAAAAAAATCATGTTCTACATGATTTTTGAAATTTGACCTAAATTTAACCTTTATTTGACCTCGTGAACATTGACTCTAACTATCTTTTTGAACGTAAAATTTCCCGCTCTTTCAGAATCTAATGTAAAAAATAGGGGTTCCTATTTTAAAAAATCAATGCGACCTTCAAATAACCTTGAAAATTGATCCTAAAGTCAAAACCGATTTTGCAGAAAGATGGCCCCCATTTTCCTGAGCAACTTTTGCCTAGACAACTTTTTTGTATGCTGCTTATTTCATTAAAATGGCTCACCCTGTATATTATACCTATTAATATTATATCTATATAATATAATGAATACTCTATAATATGTAGTGAAAATTAAGTTATTTGTTGAAGGATTTAACTATTTTGTTAAAAATACTTTTTTCTTATGTTTAGTTAAAATGGTTTGGAATTATTCTTTAGGTAGTTTTTTCGCTAAAAATAAACTTTTTTGGTCGAAAATTCAAATGCTTTGCTGCAAAATACTCTTTTGTTGTTGAAAATTCGTCTTTTTGGGTTGAAAATGTATCTATAGTTTTGAAAATGCAAGACATATTTCGACCGAAAATTTAATTATTTTAATTCAATTAAAGTAGTTATAGAAGATATATAAATTGTAAAATGTATTAAATTGATAAAAAAACAGTATTTTTGAGACTGTACTGAAAGGTGAAAAACTTAGAATTTAGCGAGCTTTTTTTTTAATACTAACAATGGTAATAATCTCGCCAAGTTCTAATTTTTCTTCTTTTAATATATTTAGAAAAATTCTCTTGTTTCATCAATTCCATACGTTTGAAAATTTCGATATCTTTCAGAATTACTCGGCAAACAATGATTGACAAATTCTTTCCGGGTGTTAGTAGAAGGAGATAGGTCGAGGTCTATCAAACGCTGTTTTC
>JAAAKG020081028.1:0-16803 GCA_010014905.2 Druon quercuslanigerum | reverse complement strand
TCAAAAAATCGATCGCTGGACAATTCTTATCCGGCGAAATCCGCGCGTGTCCCCTTATTGCATCCGGCCCCTCAATTATAGCCGAAATACGAAAGCTGGAAAAGTGTCAGGTTTCACTGTCGTCTTTTTTTTGTTCTTTTTTATGTTTCCGCGCGTCGGTAATTTGAAAATTCTACGAAATTTGTTCAAATAATAGAAATAAGTTTTAAAAATCCGTTAAGAACGTTTTAAAAACCCCATAACCTTGATAATTCTTTTGGGTTTTGGTAGTGTATTCTATATTACTGAAATATTATTAAATCTGAAATTTGTTGAAATTTTTATTATATTTAAATTTAAGAAATTTTTATGCAATTTTTAGTTGAAAAATTCTGGAAAATAATCAAAATAAAATACATAATGGAAAAATAATAGCATCCCACCGCTCAGCAAACATAGATAGTAGATAAATCTAGAAGCGATATTTGGAAGGAAGCTTCTAATGTGTCCCCTCAGAGTTTACATTTTTCTTGCACCTTCTTCCCTATCCTTTACACTTACCCCACACAATTACTTGGTGGTGGGAGGGGGACCTACAGTTTAAGGTGGGTTCCGAACCACCAAGAGCAACAACCTTAAGTACTTAGAGAACCTTTTTCTCTAGAGGTACCGGTCCCACGACTCTCCGGAGATGAACAGCTCCCTTGCTAGGCTGATGTTCACCGCATGGACCACCGAGGGTCTTCCAGAGTGCGAGGCGGGAATCGAATCCGCAAGCCGACAAAGTGGCTTCAAAGCCTGCGCTTTAGCCCCCACGACCATCGTCCCACTTAGAAGCGATAGTTTATGGCAGAATTGATATTCCATTTCTTTGTAAATTCTTCTTTTTTTTGAAATTGCAATCTCTGAATCTGATTCCCAAATTGTACTTTGATCAGACCCTAAAATTAATTCTCTCATTTTCTCAGAACCCATTTTGCCCCAATTTTAATCAAGAAAGTTTTTAGAAAGTTTTTTATTTTCGAATGTATTATATTTTCTCTGGACGTCATCTAAAAATTTGGCTTGATCAACCACTAAAATAAATCCGAGACTCGTTTAGAATAGGAGTGCATCAGAAATAAATATAGAAGCTATATTTTGTGTCATAATTCTAATTCCAATTTTTTTTCGAAATTCTTCTATTTTTTTGCCCCAACATTAATTAACAAAGTTTTTAGGGAGTTTTTTATGTTAGAATGTATTTCCTTCTATTTTTAAAATTGCTATCTCTGGATCTGATTTCCAAATTGGACTTTGGTCAGTCCCTAAAATTAAATCAATCATTTTTTCGGCATAGGTGTATCAAAAAGATGTCTCGAAGCAATTTATTTTGCTCCTATTTTAATTAACAAAGTTCTTAGGAAGTTGTTTTTATGGTAAAATATATTTTCCTTGGACGACTTACAAAAATTTGGTTTGATCAACCACTCAAATAAATTAAAGATTCCTTAAACATAGAAGTGAATAAGAAATATATATAGAAGTGACATTTTATGCCAGAGTTCTTATTCCGTTTGTTTTAGAAATGCTTCTATATTTGAAAGTGCTATCTCGTGATCTAATTTCCAAATTCTGCAACTTTTTCGGTATAGGTGTATCAAAAAGATTTCTCGAAGTTATTTATTTTGCCGAAATTTTGATTGAGAAAGTTATTAGGAATTTTTTTATTTTAGAAAATATTTTCTCCGGTCTTCGTCTAAAAATTTAGTTTGATCAACCACTAGAATAAATCAGAGACTCGTTTATAATAGGGGAGTATCAGAAATACATCTAGAAGCGATATTTTATTGCAGAATTCATATTCCAATTATTTTTCGCAATTCTTCTAGTTTTTAAATTGCTATCTCTGGATCTGATTACCCAATTGAACTTTGATCAGCATTATTTCTCGGTCATTTTTTCAGTATAGGTGTATCAAAAAGATATCTCGAAGCAATTTATTTTTCCCTAATTTTAATTAAAAAAGTTTTTATAAGGTTTTTTGGTAGAATATATTTTCTCTAGGCGTCTGATAACAATTTGGTTTGATCATCAATCAAATAAATTAGAGATTCCTTAAACATAGGAGTGTTTCAGAAATAAATATGGAAGCGATATTTTATGGCAGAATTCACCTTGTAGATATAGATGTACCAAACGATTTCTCGAAGCCATTTATTTTGTCCCAATTTTGATTAACATTGTTTTCAGGGAGTGTTTTTATTTCATAAAATATTTTCTCTGGACGTTATCTAAAAATTTGGTTTGATAAGCCACTAAAATAAAATAGAGACTCGTTTGGAATATAAGTGTACCAGAAATAAGTCTAGAAGCAATATTTTATGTCAGAATACTTATTCCAAGTTTTTTTAGAGATTCTTCTAGTTTTTAAATTGCTATCTCTGGATCTGATTTCCAAATTAGACTTTGATCAGCTCCTAAAATTATGTCTCAGTCATTTTTTCAGTATAGGTGTATTAAAGAGATGTCTGGAAGCTATTTATTTTGCCCAAATTTTAATTAACAAAGTTTTTAGAAAGTTTTTTTATTTTAGAAAATATTTTCTCTGGACGTCTTCTAAAAATGTGGTTTGATCACCGACTAAAATAAATTAAAGACTCGTTTATAATAGGAGTGTATCAGAAATAAATATAGAAGCGATTTTTTATGTCAGAAATCTTATTAAAATTTTTTTTAGAAATTCTTCTATTTTTGAAATTGCTATCTATGTATCTGATTTCCGAATTGGACTGTCATCAGCCCTTAAAATTTATTTTCAATAATTTTGTCAGTATAGGTCTATCAGAGAGATGTTTAGAAGCAACTTATTTTGCCCAAATTTTATTTAACAAAGTTTTTCGGGAGTTTTTTAAATATTTTAGAATGAATTTTCTCCGGACGTCATCTAAAAGTTTTGTTCGAACAACCAGTAAAATAAATTAGAGACTCGTTTACAACAGAAGTGTACGAGAAATAAATCTAGACGCAATATTTTATTTCAGAATTCTTATTCCAAAATTTTTAGGAATTCTTCTAATTTTGAAATCGCTATCTGTGAATGTGATTTCCAAATTGGACTTTCATCAGCCCCTAAGATTTATTTTCAATAATTTTGTCAGTATAGGTCTATCAGAGAAGTGTCGCGAAGAAATTTACTTTGCCCCATATAGGCTTACCAAAAAGGTGTTTTGAAACAATTTGTTTTTCCACAATTTTAATTAACAAAGTTTTTAGAGAGATTTTTAAAAATAATGTGCGTACCACTTTCGGACTCTAAAATTACATTATTATTATTTTATTCTAAACTTTTACTCCAGTGAACCCGGGTATACATCATAGCCACGGACTAAATCAAATTACTGATGAGATCAGGGTGTTATAAGTTAATGTAAGATGATGCTTGAAAACTCCTGCGTTGATGTTGTAGGTATACAAATACGAGCGGCCGCGAGCGGTGGAGGTGACAGCAGACACCCCTGGATGCTTTCTTAGAGCTACCATCTTCCACTCCACAGGTTTTTAGTCGCTGGCTTCCTGATAGTCAAGAAAGTATTTTACAATGCGACAGGTGTTTAATAAAACTGCCTTCTGAGCTGCTGCCAATACCCTAATGACTCCTAAATGATCAAGATCTTCAGTGCATCTTGCTTGCACGTTGTCTGCAGCGAAATCAAAATTGCATGAATACGAGGTTTGATAAAAAAATAACGAGACTTTTTAAATTTCCCGGGCTGTATTCGTCCGTTTGACAAGATTTTTGATTGTTCTGTTGCTGCACTTATCTGGATATTGTATGTGCATTGGTAGCCATATTGGATGTTTACTCTGCCATCAGCTGGTAGTGAAGTTATACATGTTTTAGTGTGCTCAGCGATTTTTCACTTTTGGAAAAATTGCATAAGAGAATTTGCATCAAGTTTCATCACAAAAATGCCATAAAGTGCAGTATTGTTTTTGAAATATTAAAAGTTGCTGTTGGTGACTCGAGTATGAGCTGAGCGGGAGTTTTCGAGTGGTATAACCCTTTAAAAAATAGACGGGAAGGCGTAGAACATGACGAGCGCCCTGGGTGTCCTCGCACATCGGTAACGGACGATCCCGCTGAGAAAGTGGAAAGAATGATTATGAGCGATCGTCGAATTACTATCAGAGAGGTTGCTGAGGATGTCGGTATATTATACGACTCATGTCAAAAAAAATTTACGGATATTTTACACATGAAACGTGTGGAAACAAAATTTGTCCCGAAACTGCTAAATTTAGACCAAAAGCAATATCGCCATGACATCGCTCAAGATTTACTAAATGAAGTGAATAACGACCCTACATTGCTCGATCGAACCATAACAGGTGATGAATTATGGTTTTATGGATATGACGTTGAAACTAAGTCTCAATCGCAGAATCGCTGAGGCAGCTGAATGCCATATCGAAAAGTGAATTTCAAAACTGCTTTGAAGATTGGAAAATGCGCTAGCATTTGTGCCATTGACTCGATGTCATTTTCGAACCCGTTATCTAACTCTGCTGTCCTGTGTGCTTCTGTACAGAAGATGGGTCACTTGGTGACCATCCTTATTATCATGAATTCTGAACCCATTGAGCAAAACTCTAAACAGCATGTCTCATAGTACACTGAAGGAGTCTTCTTGAATACCGGTCTTAATGCGTATTGATTTAGTTATCCTTGGTTGCCCATGATCAAAATACTTGATTCTTGTACAGCAGAGCCTCATCGCAAGACTAAGAAAGTCAACAATGCAAATAGTCCTGCGACACGGAAGGAAAAGCTTTTTTGTAGTCAATGTATGCCATGTGTAAGTTCCTTTGATGCTTACGAGCTTGAGTCATGGCAACAGCGTCTATAGTGACTAGATTTCTACAGCCTTGCAAGTTTTTACAAAATCCTTTTTTTTCTTCGGTAAGGATGTCATTCTCGTCGCAATAAGAATATATCTTATCTGCAATTATAGCTGTAAGACATTTATAAATTTTTGGAAAACAGGCTGTCGGTCGAAATTCAGATGAATTTCGAGTGTCTGGTAATTTAGGTAATAGTAACGTAATACTCTGGAGCATAAGGCTTGGCATCAGATCCGGACCTGCAGCTTTTCAGTGACTAGCCCTTTTGAAGACCGCTAAAACATCTAAAGCTGTGATATTTGTCAGCTGCATTTTAGGGCTATTGCCTGCCCGTACTGTCTCCAGTTTAAACCACGCAGTGTCCAAATTGCATCTGTTCTGTCTGAAAGTTTCGATTTTGTTGCCTTCATGCACTACTTTTCTTGTACCGACGCAGTCTGGCAGAAAGAACATCAAGTCTTGGCCGTTGAAAGTCCATAATCTCGTCAAATTATTATTATTATGATTATTTTTCTGTAAAAAAAGCGTAGGTTGTATAGTTTGTCACTTCAATCTCCGAGGGGTTGTAAGCGTCGAATATCCTCGAAGCTGGCTATTGCCTGGCTCTTTTTTTTATAAGACTTAAGGCACCTTTGAAGAACAGAAAGGTGTCCTGTATGGCCCAGACATATCAGATTGATGGTGAGACCATTTTTAATCATGAATTATATACAATAACTTTCAAATGCGTTTTTCTCGAAACACGATTTTTTCAAACTGCTGCCATAAACCCTCAAAAACTAGTTAACTAATTGTGTTCAAATTTGCACAGCATCTTTAGTTCATATATAGCTACAAGTTTAAATAAAATAATTAAAACTGCTTTGTCAGTTGTTTTTTTACCAGCTAAATAGACCCAAAAAAAATGCCGAAAATTGAATTTTTTTGAAAGCGTAAACAAAATTTTTGTTGTAATTCTGACTTCATTTCAGTTTCATGTAGAGCCTCAAGTCTCACAATTGAAACAATGTTTAGTTTTTTAATTTCAGATAAGCAGAACAGCCGGAGTCATGGCAGAAGTAGACCACCTCTTTTTTATATGTGTTCCTGCTGGGCGGTGTGCCACCTATTATATAAAATATAAAAACTTTTAAAAATTCCTACAGTTTGATCAAATGTCAATAAACTCATCCGGGTCCATCGGGGTGTGATTTCGGTGCTGTCGCTAGCTCTTTCGATACCTCAGTTAAGACTCCTTACCTTGGAGGATACAGCAGATATTTCCAAGAATTTTAGGTGCAGATGTAGTTGACTTTGTCAAGGCTGACTACCTGCCTCTAGCAAGCCTTTCCGATAAGGATCTTTGAATCCTCGGAAAAGCTTTGGGAGCGAAATCATTGTGTACTGGCATTTCGGATTCAGGAAGGATTCCTTGTGAGCGAGTTATTCGTAGTATCTTTTGGGATCTATCATGAATGAAAAAGGCTCTGGCAACAGATTTTTTCTATGTAGGATTGCTAGAATCGTTTTCGGATTCCTTTTTCGGGTCACTTGATTCAGATAACTCTTCCCAACTTTCTGGGTTTTCGGACAGAGCTTCCACTCCTCGATTAAGCTTACCTTTCGTGTATTCGCACGTGATCTGGTAACCTTTTAGGCGAAGGCGCAAACACATTAACCTTGATCCAGTGTTCGTTATGTAATTTATCCAATATATGTGTCCTAGATAGGCGACCTTCGTTCGCAGGAAGTCCTGACAAATTGCTCAGATAGATTCAAGGCAATCGTTTTTTACACAAGAAATTTTGTTGGGTTAGACTGACATAACAATACTTTCAAACAAAAAGACAAAGACAGTTGCTCTAAAATAAAATTATTTATGATTCCGCATTAATACATCTTTCGAGGCAAATAATTATCTCCTCAAATGTTTCGTTTGATTCTCGGGGTAGAGGTTTCTCACGATAATTTAAATCACGTGCTATGGCCTTTTCATACTGTTCGCGTACCTTCTTGCCTGATCAGCGTCTGCTATTAAATGCATGTGTACCTGATTTAGTACAATTTAACTTTTTTATCCCTTATTATGCAGAAATGTTTATTTGACCTTGACTTCAGGTCATTTACAAGGCTTCTAATTTCTTCGAATACGAGCCGCGTTTGTTTATTTGGTTAAACAGAGGGTAAAACTTTAAAATTTAGTAGCTAAAACTCCACGTTCGTACCCCGCAAAATTTAGATGCCCAGATGCTCAAAGGCCATCATCCCCAAAATTCTCTCTACTACTGGGTGTTTATGGGAGTTCTGACAGAAATGATTTCTCATGTAATAATCTCGTTATTCAAATTTTATCGACTTTTCCTACGGATGCAATCTCCAGTGATCCAAGTTCGTGTTTATTGTCGGATGTCTGGTGAACCCAACCGATAACTTTCTTTCCGGAATGAATGTTTAAGGCGTTTCTCAATGCGGGGTTAAACGGATGTTACCTCCTCCGAAAGATTGTAAATATAGCGTTGTGCTGGTTGGCGCCTGTTACTGGGTAGGTTCATGGCAAAAGGGGGGCATTTTGAATTTGACTACTTGCTTCTACGTTTTTATATCCATTAAACTATTTCGTCAGTTAAAATAAATAAGGGGTTAACTTATTTGACCACTTTGTTAGCCTATGCCATTTGTTTTTCGAATACAATTTTAATTGAATAGAACCTTGTTTGAAAATTGACCCATTCGATTTTTATTTTATTCTTTCTTTATTTAGTTTCATTGTTATAATTCAACTAAGCCAGTGCAGGCCTTAGTATTAGCAGCAAAAATTTTGAATCACCGAAAAGGCCTTCACTAGACCTAATCGTGAATAGAATCTTTTTCAAGTAATGAAATGAATGAGCACAAGATGTTCTGTTTTTCACAAAAAAGATTTTTTTTTAAATTTGTTTAATTCGCCTGGTTCACGATTGTCTATATTTTTAGAGTGCTCTCTGCTCGACTAATTAGAGAGTCAAATAGCTCCTAAAATTCTAACCGGACTCTTCTTCCCGCACGATGAGTGGACGTTCTTTTGAAAGGAACCTTGAAAATCTCTTGTAATTCAGACAGATTTTCTTACAAATCAATGAGAACGGTGAAGGCCATAATGATGCAGTCAATAAATTTTAATTTGATTTAAAAATTAACTCTCATTTCATTACTTTATTAAATTTTACAAGGTCAGTGAAGACCTTAGTAATTAAAGTACGAATTTTGTTACTGAAAATAATCTTTTTAATCAAATCAGTAGCAAATCTCAGATAATAGAGAAAATTAAACTCAGAAGAAAAACCTACCTCCTTTTTTATGAATGATTTCTAAAAAGTTCTTTAAGTTCTTTCATTCCGTGAAATCTATTGTTTTTAACTTTTGAATTTTTATAAACAAATTGCCTTGTAAAATGTTTTTTAACATTTTCTACTCTTCGGGCAGTTTATATTTTTTTAAAGGTATTTTTAAACGAAAGCTTGACTTTTTTCCGATAAAAATGTTGTTGGGCATTTTGGGACTGAAAATAGTTATGTAGTTATTTAAAGATATTCGACAGGCTGGCCAGTCCTACCGGGGACTTGGTTGTATGCATGATTCTCCAGCGAAGTCGCACTAAATTCATCATAATTTATTTAGTTCGCCTTTTTTCGCGGACTGTTTCTTCTCAGAACTTGAGGCTTCTTCACTGTCTTCGGAAACAGATCATGTTCAGTTGCGAATAAAGTTTTTTCAGTTTCAATTGTCCGTTCTTATTTGAAATTAATGCGTGGTAATTTAGGGTGCTGGGAATTGTAATTGCTTCAGTGAATCTTGTTTCTAGTTTTTTGGTCATCTCTATGTGATCTTCTTTCGAACTGAAAAAATCACTGTTTCCTTTAAATGATTCTTAGCCCATTCGAATAAATCCATCGCAGTTAGGATTGGATTCTGTGCTGAGCGTTTTAAGCTAGCTTTTGTCGCAAATCTTTTCAAATTGCACCAATCCCGTCACCTGGACCTTTTCCATGTGCAGTTGCCTGGAAATGTGTTTCTGCAGAAATTCCAAAATCTTTTTTATGATTTAAAATTTTTATAAAAGCATATTTATTTTTAAAATACTCCGCAGCTCCGTCTTTCACATAGTAAATTTTGTTAACAACGCTAAATTTCTTCTTGGTTTACTCGTTGATGAGCTAGTGAGATGTGTACACAGCTATAGTTTCATGACTTAAAGAATCTAAGATGATTGCCATACTAACATGCTTTAGTTCGTTTCCATCTTTGTAATACATAACAACTGTAAATATATAGATTAATAATAAAATTAATAATAAAATAAAATAGACTGTGCAGCATTTTGAATGATGAAAGCATAATTTTCAGTAAAGTTAAGAAAAATTAAGTATTCTCCTTCTTTTAGTATAACTTTAAGGTGCTTCAGAAACAAACCTTGTTATTTCGCATAAAATGCGAAAGGTTTTAGGTTTTTAAGTTTAGTGCAGAGTTCTTCTACGAAAGCTTCAGCGTCTGCTATTTCGGTCTTCAATGTGCTTCTATCAGTTTGCTGCGAAACTTGGTATGTCACTGTGTCGAAACTATTCACCTCCAATATATCAGTCAGGTACGTTTAAAAATTTGCAATATCAGTACAAGATTCGCCTTCGTTAAAATGACAAGCGTCAGAGGTTTCACTGCACATGATTTCTTCAAGGAAGACATGATAATCAGACAATTGTCTGTCAGTTCCTTCAGTTAAACGTTTAATATCAATCGCATTCAACATTAACTTTACGTTTTCATGATAAACGCAGACACAAACATTGTGAGTTCCACTTGCTCCAGCTACAACACAGTGTTTTGGTCTTATTTGTGCGACTTTCGAAAATCCAATCTTCATATTTTCATGTAGGGCTACGATTCTGGCATATCATTCTGAAAGATTGCACAGAATCAGACTCTTCTGTACTTGCTCACGAGTACCGTCTAGTTTTTTTGCCAGATATGAAATCTTTCTTACCTGGCATCTGTCGACTATTCTCGTTATCTTCGTACATGTTTATTACCAAATTTTCAGTTTCTTCTGCCAATTTTTGCTCTCGCTTGGCTTCTGGAAAATTCAAAACTTTAATTTTGGCAACTAACTATTTCACTTTTCTGGCTTTGCGTTCAGACGCACCGAATTCTCGCATGATTTGTATGCGACTCCAAAACTTAGGCGCAAGGGTGAGCAGATAAATCTTTTCTGAATATGTAGTGCCCTTCTTCTCTAATTTTCCTTTTATTTGATTCAGGACTTCGAGATCATCATTGCATCATTGCATCCTTCTTTTACATTTCTCATTGGCAAGCAAAAATTTGTGCCCTTGTTTATCTCTTCCTCTACATTAATACCAAGCTTTTCTATAACTCGGGATGGCTGTCAATTGAGAGTTCTACATACTTTGCTACAAGCACCACATATTTTACTGCCTTTCGGCAAATCAGGAAACACTATTTTCTGATTTTCCGTTAGAAGCCTCCGAACAATTCCTCTTACATGTTTCTTCTTACGGAAAGGATTTGCACATCTACTGCAAAAACTCAGAAATCGAATATATAGTCAGTGCTAGATGACCATGAAAGGTCTTTAGGGGTCTAACTTTGCTTTGAAAGCAGCGATAAACAATTTATAAATGTATACAACTAAGAAACCAAAATGAAACACAAGAAATCACAGAAAACACACACAGAAAAATTCTAAACACAACGTGTAGTGTTACCTTTCAGGAGACTGAAGTTAGAGTAGAGTAACGCAGTGCAACACGTTGTTTAAGGCCAAGAAACAAATAAAAGTTATGTGATTGCCTTTTTTTTCTTGGTACAATATGAAAAACAAATGAGAATCTATTTGCGTGGATCTCTTCTGTTTTTCGGATATGCACGAGACCAAGTTTAATCCAGCCAAAGACAGGACAAAACCTGTATAATTTGTTTATATGAATAGTTTGAACCATTGTTATTTGATTTAAGCCTTGTTTTATGTGACGGTTATGATGAAAATATACTGTCTTACAAAATACTTGCGATCCCTAACTTGTTTATAACTATATGCAAAAATTTTCGATGCATTAAAAACCGCAGAAATTATTTTTGAAAAATTTCTGTACCAATAAAGAGTATGTTTGAATGTATCGAATTTGAACGAAACAACATCGTTCGGTTCATCGGATGGACTGGCCGACCTGTCCGAGCGCGCGAGGGAATTTTTCGCTCCGATATCTTCGCATAACTACATAACTATTTTCAGTTACAAAATGCCAAACAACATTCTCATCGGAAAAAAGTCAATCATTCATTTAAAAATACTTTTAAAAAATAAAAACTGCCCAAAGAGTAGCAAATGTTAAATAAAAATTTTATATGGCAATTTGTTTATAAAAATTAAAAAATTAAAAACAATAGATTTCACAGAATGAAAGAGCATGAAAAAGCCATTAAGGAATCACTCATAGAAATAGCAATTCTCATTTGTAGAAAGGAAGTTATGACCATTTGAAAATACCCGCTTTGCTCGGGGGATGCAAATTTCACCCCCTGTAATTCGAGAAAAATAGTAGTGAAATAATAGTAGTAGATAGTAGTAAAAGTAAATTGGTGGTAATACTACTATAATATACAATCCTCCGCTTGGGGTTTAATTCCTTCGCGACCACCCCTGGACAATTGTCCGCGACTGTCTATTAATTTCTTGTAACCCTATTCAGCAGAAACCCTTCGTACAGGGACCCTATACCCGCAACCTTCTAAGCAAATTGAACTTCGTTCGACATGTATATTTAGGTACACAATACTATTACCAAAGAATATTTTCACACAATCCAGAAAAGTAAACCAAGATAATGAGTATAATATCAAATAAAATTTGAAACAAATAAAGTTGCGGTATTCTTCAATCACAAGAAATAATTAGGGGTTTCTTTTCTGTTATTCTTTTTTCAACTTTATACTATTTTTAAATACAAAACGTTGAGAAAACCATCAAGAATGCATAAGTACATCTACTAGGAGTTTTTCTGAGATGTAATTCACAGATTGTAATTAAAATTAGTCTATCAACAGGTCCCGCTCAATGTAAAAAATGTGGTAACTAGCGTAGATATTCTTTCTTGGACTTATTGGCGTACATCCATATGAAAAGCGCCCTCATAGTCAGCATGGAGTCACGTACGTATAAGTTCATATAAAAGAGACCAACCCCGAAAAAGGGACTGATCGAATGTTATAATTTAGGAACAATACTTCAGAGCGAGCGTCTCTATAAGTGACTTATATGCCTACTTCTTTGCTTTAATTTTTTCTCCGATCGCAACCTAACTGAACCCTCAACGGCTTATATAAAAAAACTATTATATAAGCAGTTGTTAATGCGTTCACTATAGGTGCTTTTATTTGTTTATCAATTATCTATAAAGGAGAAAGATAAAGATATTAAAATAAATTATTCGTTGATTGATATGCAAAGTTTTGTATAGAGGTTAGGTTAAGAATTTGCATGAAATATAATTTTTTTAAATATATTATCTTTCTAAAGTTAAGGTGCGGAGGAATTGTTTTGAGTTTTGTTTTTATCCAATGCAATAATTTTCTTGTCTATTATCCGGATTAGCTATTTCAAAAAATAAAAGGATTTTCTGAATCATTACTGTGAAATATCTGATATCAACCAACGACTGAGATTTCTACACGACACAATAATCCGAAAATTACCTTTTAGAACTTGTGTGACTTTTTGGCTTCTTAAAATATCAAGTGTAACAAATTATTTTTAGGATATGGAACACGTTAAAGTAATAAATCCGACAATTTTAAACGGAAGAAAAGTATCTCTCAGATTTTCTCTCTTTTTTTAATTTACTGATTCAAAGTATACAGAAATTTCAAGACAAATTACATTTTAATCCAGCTATACAATTTATTGAAGATAATCCAGAAGTAATTTTTCCTAAAGCAGACAAAGGGAACGCAACTGTTGCAATGAAAAGATCATAATATATTGAAAGAGCGTTGAACCTGTTATCAGAGCAGTAAAAATTAAAAAAAGTAAAATTTGAGTTAACAGCTACCATAGGAGAATCTAATAACGTTATAATTAGCAGATGGAACCACAATTTATATATTTTCTCTCAAGAAGCTAAGGAAACTAAATCAAATGCAACCTTTATTTCAGGACTACCGAAAATACATGAAAACCTGTGAAGCCATTTCCTCGCTTTCATTTTAGAACTCGTTCTCTAACTCTGCAGTCCTTAATTCCCTAATTCCCCATCCTAATGCGCATTAATCTAGTTATCCTTGGTTGTCCATGATAAAACTACTTGATTTTTGTACCCCAAAGCCTCATCACATGACTTACAAGGAAGGTACTCAAGGTGTCCCGCGCCGATTTGATTCACCCTAATATATGTTGTAGTACTCGAAAAACGAAGCGACACGTATTTTTTTATCTGTGGAAACACACTTTAAGTGGGTGAAACAGACCCTCAAAGATAGGGGTATCAAGTGTCGTTTGTATAGTTTTGTGTATAAAAACAAAATTGATTACGATTAAACCTACTGGAAAGGTTTCCTGCTGATGAAAAATGAATAACCAAATTTTCTCAACAAAAAATTAGAGGGGGTAAAATACACCTACATGTATTCAAATTTGTGTCAAAAATGTTTAAATTCACAGTAAAAAATTTGAGAAAAATATATTTTGTACTTGAGACGAAAATAAGTTGACGTGTTTCACCAAAAAAATTATGAGGTAACTACCCCTAAACACTTTTTATTTTGTATCTATGATAACGTATACTTTCCACACACAAAAACAACTGGGACAAAATTTTTATAACAAAGGAAGTAAAATATTGTTTCCAACATGAATATAAAAATTACACCGCGGTACCCCTCCATCCCAGTAAAGTTTAAAATTGCAAAATAAGCCCAAAATTGAGAAAAAAATCCTGAGCAAATAAGTCTTGCATTCAAAAAGGAGAATGAAGGTATTTATGTATTTTTAAGAAAAAAAAGTATTGCAGGGAGTAACTTACATGCATGCAATTTTTACATCATTGGGGGTCTTTGTGTTGAGAAAATATACGTTATTATAGACACAAAATAGAAACTTTTAACGGGTGCCTACCCCTGTTAATTTAAAAGAAATTTTTGTCGAAAATCAATTTTATTTTTGTGCCAAGTGCACATTTAAAAATATTTTGGGATGATTTACCCCCGCTTAATTTTTTTATACTTATTGGAGGGACTTTATTTTACTTCCTTCGTAATAAAACTATCTTCCCAACTGTATTTTTGCATTGAAAGTATATATTATCATAGACACAAAATAAAACGTGTTTAGGGTATTAATTTGTTTTGCAATTTTTTTGGTGAAATAATTCAATTTTACTTTTGTCTCAAGTACAAAATATATTTTTCTTAAATTTTTTACTGTGAATTTAAACATTTATAACACAAATTTAAATATATGTAGGTGTGGTTTACCCCCTTCATTTTTTTGTTGAGAAAATTTGGCTATTCATTTTTCACCACCAGGAAACTTTTCCAGTAGGTTTAATCGTAATCAATTTGGTTTTTATATACAAAACTATACAATCGACACTTGATACCCCTATATTTAAGGGGCTGTTTTACCCCCTTAAATTTTTTTTTCCGCAGATAAAAAAAATATGTGTCGCTTCGTTTTTCGCGTACTGCCACATATATCAGGGAGAATCAAATCGGCGAGGGACACCTAAAGTACCTTCCTTGTTAGAAAGTCAATGATGCGTGGGCAAATTTTGTAAAATTTTAAGACTTCAAACAAACAGTCATGGGGCGCGGAAGCTAACGCTTGCTTGTAGACAATGTATGTCATGTGTAAGTTCCTTTGATGCTTACGAGCATGAGTCGTGGCAACAGCGTCTATAGTGACTAGATATCTACCACCTTGCGAGTTTTTACAAAATCCTTTTTGTTCTTTGGTAAGGATGTCATTCTCGTCGCAATAAGCATATATCTTATTTGCGATGACAGCTGCAAGACATTTATAAATTTTTGGAAGACAGGCTATCGGTCGAAATTCAGATGAATTTTGAGCGTCTGGTAATTTAGGTAACAATTACGTAATACCCTGGAGTATAAGTCCTAGCATCAGATCTTGCTGTTGAATGATCTTATGAAAACACCTAGCCAACGCATGATGCACACTCGTCAGGTACTTGTACTAGAAGCTGTGCATCATGCCCGGAGCTGGAGCTGTCCAGTTACTTGCCCTTTACAAGACCGCTGAGACCTTCAAGGATGTGATGTTTTCCAGCTTCATTTCAGGGCTATTGCTTTCCCTTACGTTTTCCAGTTTAAACGACGCAGTGTCCAAATTGCATCTGTTCATTTTTCCCAAAACATCTGAGCAGTAGATAGTCTTGTGTTCCAATTAGGGGCCTTCGGTGTCTTGCTGGTTATTTTACTTTACAATCAGTTCACAATAGAACCTTGTTTCGTCTGTCTGCAAGGTTTGATTTTGTTGCATTCGTGCGCTGCTTTTCTTGTACCGACGCAGTCTGGCAGTAAGAGCGTTAAGTATCTGTCATTGGGAGTCTATAATCTCATGAAATATTGATGGTGTTAATGTTTCGATGTGTCGAGGGTGGATGATTTTAGTAACATGGCTTATCAGCTTTCTGGTTTTATTTCCTTTTTTATATTGATTTAATTGACTTAATTTGCACCTTACTTTTCTGACAGCCATATCCAGTCTGACCTTCCATGGTGAATCTCGAACCCTTGCTGGGCCAAAGACTGCATTTGTAGGCCTAGTTCTGCTGCCCAACATTCTAACGGTTGCCACAGCTACACAGTATAAAAGCGTTTGCACCTGTAAGACAGTTTGTGTTACGTTCAAATACGTAGGTAAAACGTTACTTTTCAGGTGTTCTATTATTGCATGCAGATCATTTGTGATGTTCATCTTGGGAAAAGAATACCTTAGTGTTGGTTCTACATATTTGAAATCTAGTAAAACATGCCCGAAATTCCTTTTAAGGTGCCGCATTTTGTCGTGGATTTATCATCGTTATTAATATCCGGATGTGATTCTAGTGGATCCGGTACTTGATGTTCATTATCCCTAGCACCTATGCCTTCAGCTTCAATCAAGTCTTTGTTGTTCACATCGTCCAAGGGGCCGAAAGCAATTTGTTTACAGAAATTAATCGCTTTTGATCTGCCAGATTCTGATCATTTATTTTTGTGGCTAGCTCTGGGTATTTAAGTAAGAAGAATTTATGATATTCTCTCATCACACTTTGCCCACATTTCTCTACCAAAAAATAAAGGCGAATAACATCTCTGTTTATATGGTAAGATCATTTAAATCGTTTTTTTGGTTGCTGAACCTCTGCTTCTGCCTCTGATTGTATACGGCCATTCACCTCTGGAGGATATGGTGGCATTGGATCATTAACCGGTTGAGGAAGAACATCAATTGAACCTGCTTGACCATGTGACGCGACTTTCTCTAACTGATGTTCATTGCGATAAGATCTGTTCGTGCGAATTTCTTTGTATTAGGATACTTTGCAGAAAAATTCGTTCTTAAACTGTATTTTTTTATATTTTCGTTTCAAACTTAACACTTTCGCATTATCGACTTAACAATTCCTCTTTCATTGTGGTATATCACTTAATGTTCTCCCACGGTATTTCTGTCAAGATGGTTGGCTGAAAATAGCTAACGCTAGCCAAAGCACCCTCAGCAGGCATGGGAAACTCTGTCAGTAATGCTACTATTATTATTATAAAAAAAAAAAAAAAATGTTGTCACAGGCTTAAGATGGTTACAGTCCCGGTATATCATCAGTCACGGACCATTGACGGACTGCGTTGCAGTCAAGTGCACGATGGGGGGACCTACAGCTTAAGGTGGGTTCCGAACCACCAGAA
>JAAAKG020081017.1:0-16803 GCA_010014905.2 Druon quercuslanigerum | reverse complement strand
GATCCGTTGAAACATGGTGGTCTCAAATTTCCGACAATTCTAATACTTTCTCAATCATAAATGATGAGAATGTAAAATGAACTTCCAACTGAAGCGATCAATGCTAAACCAAAGAAATTGATTTTCAACAAAGTAGTTCAATTTTCAAAAAAGTAGATGAACTTTTAAACAGTTAGTGACACTTTCTATAATTTAAAATGAATTCTCAAAAAAATTTAAACAAAATAGTTAAATTCTCAACAAAAACAGATTCTGAAGCCAAAAATTTGGATTTGTTATTTAACAGACTAATTTTTAACAAAAAGTTCACTTTTTGAACATGAATCAAATTTTCAACCAAAAAGATAAAACTCCAAACAAAAAATTGAATTTATACAAAGGAAATCCGCTTTCAAGTAAGTAATTAAACTTTTAACAGAATAGACGCTAGCACGCTTCCCGATGGCGTTGAGTGCTCATTGAGTTATCGTTCGCGGCGTGGCATGCTTTCTTGTAAAATGGATATTTCCGCCAATTTTGAATGAATCGATCTGAAAATTTCAAGAATAATAAGGCAAAAAAATGTCTTCAATAATAAGGAAAAAATGTCTTACTGAAACTTGTTTCGACTCTTAATTTCCCTCGATACTTTTTGTCGGTGAATCTGAAAAAAACGAGGTTACCGATCGGTATCAATTTGCAATTAAATATCATTAAACAATAGGCAATTTTCTGTATTTTCTGACGATGATTTATTTCTTAAAAGGTAATTAAAATTTAGAGCCGAATTTTTTTCAGTTTCTCAAGTTTATTATTAAAAATACTCATCTGATAAGAAAACATAAAATAAATAAAAGTTCCATCTCATTATTCTCTACAAGCCTATATTTAAAAAAGATCCATTTTGTGACTTTAGACATTTCCGTCCCCCGAAACGTTTGAACAATAATTCCACACGATCTCGAGCGCTGGGCGAGTTTCACGATCCAAACTTTCAATTATTAACAAAAAAGTTTATTATTAAGAAAATAAATTAATTCTTTATTAAATAAATTAATTTTCTACCAAAAAGATGTATTTACAACAAAATAATTAAAATTGTAACCAAAGAGATGAATCTAAAACAAAAAAAAATTAATTCTTAACAAATTAGTTGGAATTTCAACAAGTTAAATGAATTAAAAATATAACAGCTAATACTTCAACCAAAAAAGATTTCAATTTTAAATTAAAAACAGTAAAAGTCGAAACAAGAAGAGGAATCGTTAAGAAACTAGTTAAACCCTTAATAAAAACAGATTAATTTTTAACCAAGCAGTTGTATTTTTAATCAAAATAAATAAATTTTGGAATCATAAAGACAAATCGTCAATAAAAAACTTTTAGATCAAGAAAGACTTTTCAGTCAAAAATGAAAAAAATTGCAACTAAATTTTAGAATTTTAAACCAAAATGTCGGATGTTCTCTTAAACAGTTAAATTTAAAGTTTATTTTCAAAAATTTAGTTCAATTTTCAACCAATGAGAAAAATCTTCAACCAAACAAACATTCATTTTTTTACAAAGCAGTTTAGTTTTCAACCAAGTAGGTGCATTTTTAAATAAGAAAGATGCCAAAATCGTCGAAGTTTCAACAGAATCATAAACTTTTCAACCAAAGAGATGAATTCTAAACCAAAAATATAATAGTAGTAGAAGCTTCTAACGTGTCCCCTAAGGGTTTACATTTTTTTTCTCTTACCTTCTTCCTATTCCTTAACACACCTCCCACACCCTTTTTGGTGGTGGGAGGGGGACCTACAGCTTAAGGTGGGTTCCGAACCACCAGAACCTCGGTAAAGGTACATAGAAAAATTTCCAGAGGTACTGGCTCAGGGATCGAACCCCGGACCTCTGGGGTGAAGTCCGAGCGTCTAACCAACTGAGCCACCGAGGCTCTAAAAAAATATAATAGTAGAATTTCCAATTAAAAATAATTAACATTCAACTAAAAAAGTTGGTTTTTCTTATTGTGTTCTATTAACTCAGTTCGAATTTAAGTGAGAAAGGGAAAAAAAGATAATTTTATTTAAAAAAGGGTAAAAAAATAATTATTTAAAAAAGGGGAAAGAGGAGAATAGAGGAAAGAGATAATGGATGATAATATTAAGCAATGAATCTTGAAACATAAAAAATTTTATATAACTGAATGAAGTGAAAAATTACGATTCAACTGATAATAAAGGTAATGACGAATTAAGCGAGATAAAGTAAAGGGCTAAGTAACTCTGAACACTGATACATTTAGCAGACCGAGTTTATGACGAAACCTGATAATAAAACTAAATCCATTTCGCTAAAGAAATAATTCTAAGGCCAAAAACATAAAAAAGAACGTTGCAAGTGTTTAAGTGTCTACGTTTAACTGATCGATCCATTCCACGACTGGAGGTCAGGTTGTAAAAGAAATTTAAACCGATTTTCACGACCGACCCTGATTCTATAGGTGCTCCCGGGGAAGCCTTACGGTTTGTCCGAATTGGACAAAATGGGCCCTAAATGATATTACGATACGTTCATATAGTGACAATAAATCTCGAAGAATAATTTTTTTTATCCGAAGGCCGATCAAAACGTCGCAAACAATTATCATATAGGAGATGGATCGAAAAGGTTTTGTCACAAGTGTAACTTCTCTGATCAAACAATAAAATTTAAATCATTGTCGATACTTTAAAGAGTAATATCATCAGGATAAGAAATTTAGAAGTTGCACTTTCAACAAAATAATTTAATTTTTAACAAAATAGTTAAATTTTGTACCAAATAACTGAATCTTTAACTTTAAAAGTTGAATTTTCAAAAAAAAGGAGTTATTTTCTAACAAAAGACGAATTTTCCTCAAACCAGCATATTTTTCTAACCAAATAGACCAAATTTTAACCAACTAGCTTAATTCACAAATAAAAAAGATGAATTTTAAATCAAAAATGAAATCGTTAAATTTTCAGTTGAAAAAACTGCCTTCACACCATAAAAAAAACTGATTTTCAACTATTTAAAATAATAAAAAATTAACTTTTAATAAATTTCATTAAACTTAAAAATTAAAGAATTTAATAAATTAAAATTAGTTATTAATGAATTAATTAATTACTTAAATTAAAAATTAAAAATAACTAATTTAAAAATTAAATTTTAACCAAAGATTTTATTTTTCTACGAAAGTAGATTAATTTTCAACCAAAAATATGGATTTTCAAGAAAAATTTTATTTTTTAAACACGAAAATTAACTTTCTCACGAAAATGCATATTATCAAAAAAAAATACATACGTGAATTTAGCCAGAAATATATTGGAAGACTTTTGTTTAAAAAAATTAACTTTTAACCCAAAACAGTTTCATTTTTCTATTCGGTTCTATTAATTTACTTTAAACTCAGACAAAAAACGATAAAAAGGGGAAGTTTCTTAAAATGAAGGGAAAAAATAAGACTTATTTTAAAAAGAGAACAAATGCTTACGGAAGGCCTCTTATTTGTTATTTTATTATGCTGCCAATGTTAATCTTTAAATTATATCAATGTTCACTCTAGGGGGGTGGGGGGGATCATTGATAGGACACAAATTGTCACACGAGAAAAGAGTGAGTCAAAAATGACTGAAACCAAAATCACGTAATTTATGGACGCTCCCAAAGGGTTTTGCCGTTCACTGTTTAAATAAATAAATAAATTAATAATAAATTAATTAATGCGATATTTTCAACACAAAGTTCCTAATAGTGCTTGTGATAAAGAGATTCAAGTGAAAAGATCTAAAGTCGCAATTTCCGGTACTTTTTATCAGACGAAAGGGCGTCCTTCTGTATGTGACAGTGCCACTTAAGGTTGGTTAACTCATTCGTGATAGATTCAAGTACACGAGTACCATCCCTACATACCTACTTCTGTCACGTGAACAGAGAAGAGCGCTGACATTTTTATAAGAGCAGGAATCATAGCGAAAAAAAAACTAAAAATAGGGGAAGCAGGGTAATTTTTTCGCAAAAAGGGGACAATAGGGGAAATAATAAGCATTTGTTTTTACATTTAGAAAAGGGGAAACAATATTTTTATAAGAAATTTTATTGTGTTTAAATAATACTAAATGATTTTGTAATGATTTCTGTAATTAAAGAATTAATTTTTTTAAATCCCTTTCCCCTACGTCACTGTTATTTTATCGATCCTAAAGCCCATTCCCCTACTCACCCCCAATTCTGATCGTTCTCCCTACTTGTTCTCTCTTGCACTCACTTCTCTACTTCCATTCCAACTTTTCTATTAAGCACCCTACCCTCAAAACTCCTCACTTGGTCTAGTTCCTCTCCCCTCATTTCACCACACTTTCATAGTACCTCTCTCACCTTTTCCTCCCATCTTTCCTACTTCCCCACATCTCATTTATCTTCACTTTCTCTGCATCCTCTACCCTCATTTCACCTACTTCTCCCCTTATTTCCCTTAACTTACCCTACCTCCCCTCTTCTACTTTCTCAAAAATTCTCCTAGTTCCCCTCATATGACTTCTTTTTATTTCCTCATCGTTTCCTTTCGTCTCCCCTACTCCTCCTACACTCATCAGCCCTGACTTCACCGACTTCATCCTCTCTCATTTAAACTCACTTTTCCTAATTTCTCTACTCTCATTTCACCTACTTCTCCGCATTTCCCTTCACTTCCCCTACTTTTCCTCTCCTACTTTTCCCTAAATTCCCTAGTTCGCCTCCCATCATTTCTCCTTATTCTTCCTACTTTCCTTATAAATTACCCTACTTTCCCTTTCTTAAATGTCCCCTTATCCTCCACCCTTATTTCTTTTCACTTTCACTACTTTCGCTTTCATAATTTTCTCTGATTTCCCCTCAATTCTCTTTACTTTGCCTACTTCCCCTTCCATATTCCCCCCATTTCCACTCACTTTACCTACTAACACACATCTCATTTACTGTAATTTCTCCTCAAACTTCCCCTACTCTCCCACCTATTCCTCATCCTTACTTCTCCTCTAGGGCTATTCAAGTATTAAATAAACATTTCGGGGCTACAAATCCGTAAAATATCTGAGAAAACATCAAATTTTCGAAAAAATCAATGTTTATATGCTTTAAATCGTTTTCATAATGTTTAATATTAAATTGATTAAATTTAAATATTAAAAAAACTATTTAAGACCTCTTAATAACGAATTATTAAATTGCACAAAGCAATCGTTACGTCACCAAATTTTTCTTTTTTAATATTTAAAACATAAACTACTAAAAAATCAATAATATCACATATTTTACTTAATGTTTTTATGGATGCCAATATCTTGTACTATTTGGAGATCTTAACTGTTTTCATAAATATTATTAAATTTAGAATTACAAAATTTTAAAAATCTTTACATAAAAATTGTTTATATTTGAAAAATTTTAATAATGGTTATCTAGTTCTGTACTGTAATTCTTCAATTGTTAATCACTTTATTCTTGCTTGAATTTTATTCTAATCGGATAATAATTTATGTGCCTGAAGTTCTGAATGTTCAAATGGAAAAATCTTTTTCTTAATTTCACATTTTATCTAAAAATCTTGTTCAAACTAAAAATAAAAATAGGCATTATAAGCTTTTTTTATATTATACTATTTCCAATTTACATTAGAAAATGTTTTGGGACTATTTCTAGCTTAGTCAACAATCAATTAAAAAATTCATTCAATTGAACGTTTAAAATATGAAACACATCAAACTAAAGAATCTTCAATGTGGACAGACACATCATCGTATTTCATTATAGTTAATTTCAAAAATATTTAATTTGTATACATTACAGGAGAGCTTTCACTTCCTGCGATAGTATATTCTGGGTTTGAATAGAATAATTTTGTAGATGTAAAACGAACAATTTTATTTTCAAATATCGGATGATTAAACAGAAAAGGAAAATAAGGGGAAAATTTTCGAGAATAGGGTAAAAACAAGGATTTAAAAAAGGAGAAACGCAGAGGAATAAGAAAAATACTGCGCCCTGGAAGAAGAATAAGAGGGCAAGGAGGGATTTATATAGAGCTACTAGAAGTTTACAGGAGCCTAGAGACTCAGATAGCGTTTGTTGGCATCGTTTTCCCGATGAAAAATAAAAGAAGCAACCGAATAAATCTTCGAAAACTGCGAAATATGCCGCATGGGAATTACGTATGTTTTTTTCTTGTTTTGCATGAATTGATAACTTGGAAATCCAATTCAAGAAACGTATCATTAATAAGCGGAACCTACATCCTTCAGAATATTGTTTGGATTGATACTCCTCCTGGTAATAGGTATTTGCTAAACTCGTGATATGATAAATTAATATGATGCGCTTTTCAACCATTCTCGAGAAAAACAGCTTTAACCCTTTGCGATATAACCTCGATATTAAATATTTTTTACATAATTTTATAACAAATAACAAGAAAAAAAAGTATGCTAAAACTAAAAGTACAGCCTTTTAAGAGACTGAATGTAATTGTGACTAATTAGCAATAGTACATTAGGTAAAAATTACGTCTAAAGGGTCTGGTGGGACGCTAATTACGAATTTGAATTAAAAATTCTAAAATTCAAATGACCAATATGGCAATGTGGATCCAATATGGCGGACAATAAAGTAAAAATAAGTCCCGTTGCTTCAAAATAGGTTTTCGGGAGTTTTTTTGGTCGCCGATTACCAATGTAAGGTGATACTTCCATGATTCAAAATGGCGGTAAAAATGAAAAAACTGGTCCCGTGGCTTTAATATGAGGCCTTAGAGGTTTTTTGAGTTTGAAATAGAATTTTTGAAATTTTCAAAACTCAAAAAGGCGTATCCAATATGGCGTACCAAAAATAAAAAATAAATTGGTGCTGTAGATTTAAAATGATTTCTTAGCGGGTTTTCGAGTCGCTAATTACTAATTTAAAGTTAAAATTCCAAAATTTAAAATGAACGATCCAATATAAGGGACAAAAAAATAAATAATTGGCCCTATGCCTTAAAAATGTGTTCTTTGGGGTTTTTCAGGTTGATGATTAAGAATCTGAGGTCAAAATTCAAAATGACAGATACAATATGGCGGATAGAAAATTTTTGAATAAGCATTGTATCCGTCCATTTTAATTTTGGAATTTAGATTTTATATTCATATCAGTAGCCCAAAAAACTCAGGGTCCATTTTGTAGACACTGAACCGATTTTGTAACTTTTTGGCCACCGAATTGTATGAGCCATTTAGAATTTCAACTTTAAATTCATAACAAGCAAATTTAAATAATTTTTCCAAGTACAGCGTGTAATTTTCAAACCTTTTAAATACAATTCAAAAATAACCCCAAAATTCGAAAATGGGCTCAAAAAAGAAAAAAGAAATGTTTTGATTCAATTTTTGCTCTAAAGCATGTTTTGTTATTCATTTATTTATTTATTTAATATAAATATTTTGGTTTTTATTTTGGTATTTGATTTAAAAAAACGGATGAAAACTGTGGATTTCGGAGGCATTATTATTTTAGCGCGGCCGCGTGGCCTCACTATACATTCTTCTTAATTGATTTTATAATTTTTTTAGAAAAATTTAAATTTTAGATAAGTGTAGGCGGTTTATAAATTTGTATTGTTTTCAATTTTCTATTAATTCAAATAACAAACATATTTTCAGTAATGTCTATTAATATTAAAGTTTGTAATTTAATATTATTTTTTAATTTCATAAATAAAATGAATAAATAGATGCCCACAGACAATCCACAATGTTCACTATTTGATATTATCATTTGTGTAACAGATAACATTACTTATAAAAAGTTGTATGCAAAAAAATCGACATTTTTTCACTATTTACATTACCATACAATTTTAAACAAAAAATTACAAATTTCAGATTTTTAAGAACAAAAAATCTAAAATCAGTTAAGAATCGCGTTCTATTATTATTAATTATTATTTCCAACAGATACAGTTTTCGTCAATGCCTTTTTAAATCAACGCTGGAAATGATAAGAAATTGAATTTGGAAATTTTTAAATTGCAATCAAAAGGCTGATAAACAGTACGCTGTAGAAAAGACCACTCGACAGCAAATAATGAAATTACAGTAGTGAATTGTTAATGAAAAGGGCACATAGACCTAAAATAATTATTTATAATTTATTGATAAATATGGATTCTCAACTATTAATTCAATTAAATTAATTGTTTTACATACATCAGTATTCTAAACTAATGCTCATATACTGTAAAATCATTAACAGTTGTATGATCGTCTCCCCGACATGCGAAAATCATTAAAATTCGATCAAAGGTTTGAAATGCATAGGATTTAAAAAAAAACGGGTCTCAAAATTCAAAACCCCATAACGCCCTGAATTTTGAAAATTCTGAAAACCCATTTTGAGCTTTAACTTAATTCACCCAACACTAAAGTTTCACCAAGTTGTAGCTTGTGGGATATCCCCCGAACATTTTAAGCTCAAAAAGAAAAAAATCGTTATATCCTTTTTACGAAAACTCAATTTTTGATGGTTTCACTGAGTTTATTCAACATTTTTTCATGAAAATAACAAGAATGTGAAATTTTATTGGTTCAAACAGTTTGTTTTAGCATGTGCAAAAAATGTTTTCGGTGATGAATATCTTACAAAAAACAAATCCCTTAAATATTTTCGAAAAATGGTGAACAAAGTAGAAAAATAATATTGTTTAGAAAACTATTTCTTTCAAGCCAAGTCCTAAAGACCAAAAAAATACAATAATTTTTTTCAAATAAAAAATTCTACTTCTTGCGAAAAAAATCCATTTCATGGGCACCACTGATAAAAGCTGTCGTTCAATAATATAGTGTAGACTCAATTTTAAGTGATATAAAAAACGAAGCTCTAGCTCTGATAACCCCAAAATTATGGACTTTGGCGAAAGAAAGAAGGAATTTTCGAAACAATTATATTTTGCAACTTTTTTCACCATTTTTTTGAAATATGAAAAGGATTTAGTTTTCATAGGATATTCATCGCTGATAGCCTCGTCTTTGGAAGGTAGACTAAACGCTGTGAGTCAATGAATCCTACATTTAATTAATTTTCATAAAAATATTTTAAATAACCTTTTCAAAAAAATCAAAAACAGACTTTCTCAAAAAGGGCCCAAACGATTCCTTTTGCTTGTGGGCCTACAATGTTTTTCAGGCACTCTAGAAGTGTAAGCATAAATTAAACCGAAGAGTTCAAGCTCTTTTAGGTTGAAGTCAGTCGAACCCACCTGATATTCTGGAAAAGGATTGACCCAGTGCCCAATTACAAAAAAATAGTGGCATTAGCGGCTTATAGATGATAAAAATGTAAAAATAACTCACGTTGGCTGCTGCTTCTTCGAATAATATTTTCCAAAAACGTGTTTTGAGGGGCTACTAGGCCCCTTCGCCCCCCTGGCATGCTTTCTTCTTCCCTGGAATGATTTGGCGCTCCAGTGTTAGGAGGATCAGAAACCAGCCGGAATTATGTGTCTTCCTCTCCACATTATCACTACTCACGAATCGCACCAATCGCCAAACACTTCACTCAAAAACCTTAATTAACGCTTTAGCACATCGTACCTACAAACTTTCACACTATCTCTTGTAGAGCTCCGCCTTACTTCTTCTTGCTCGACAAAGTTTCCTTTTCCTCTTCTTCCCCTTATTTATTATTCCTAATTCGAACCTTCCTCTTATTTCTTCCTTCTCTTTCTTTTCCCTCCTTTAATTTCTCTCCCTTCTCTCTTACTACTTTTTCTTCACCCTTTACTTTTACTTTTTAACTAAAGAAAAAACGACCCGACTCACCCTGTCAGTTCGTTCGTCACCTGAATTTGGAACCTCTCGGCAGCATTGTCTGCAAAAAGGGACCTGGACCGAGAAGATGAGAACTTTTGGTGAGGAGGATCCTTTCGTTGTTCCTTTTGGAAGTAACGCTAATGTAGGCACTGACAACGATCAGGCTAGTGGTCCTGATCGTTGAGGCCTCTTCTCCTCTATTGATGAGCGCAACATCCCCCGTATGCGGTGCCTGGATCAGAATAGGGCCCATCTAGCCACAATCTTTCCACTTGTACGCGATTATGTCCTGACGACGACCACGAGATCCCTGATGCCTTGTTTTCCACATCCTCGGAGTCCTCCTCATCCGTGCAGGTCCCCGAAGAAGGCATCTCCTACTCGAGTCGCCTCACATCCTTTCAAGCTCTTCAGATACCTTTTGCGATCGATTTTTTCGACTCTAGAATGGCCCTCCCAAAGTTCGTAGGGATTATTGCCGAGAGGTCGAGTGGAAAAACATGTATGGTGTACTGGTGGCAGGTGCGCTTTCAGTGGAAGAAATCCAGATGGAATTCACCAGTCCTTGTGTCGCGAACTGCAACAAAAACATATTGGGAGGGTGAGGAATATTCGTCAACGATTGTGAAATTGAGAGTAAATGATAAAAGGATTATAAGGGCAAGAATGATTAAATTAAATCGGTATCTAGATTTCGGAATCACAGTGGTTCAGCAGTTTAATTTTAGCTAGAAAAGGAATTTTTTTGAAAAAGGATACTTAACAAAGATTTCATTCATTTTCGAAAACTTGGTGTATCATATGGGTATCTCGTAAGTATTAAAAATATAACCATTCTGTTCAAAGGTTTTCTTTTTGAGTTGAAAATTCAACTATTCGGTTGCAAATTAACTTTTTTGTTGAAAATTCGTCTTCTTTGCTTGAAAATTAAAAATTTTGTTAAAGTTATATTCATTCTTAACTTAAAAAAATATTTTTTGATTAAAGAACCAACTATTTTGTTGAAAGCTCATATTTTTTATGAATTTCATGGTTTCTGACTTTAAGATAAAATATTTTTTGTTTGGAATGTCAAATAGTACTTTTTTTGAGAACTCAACTTCTATAAAGAAGATTCTTTTACTTAGTTAAGTTTAATTACTTTATTACAAAGTAATTTCTACCTTAATAGGAACATTAGTTCAAACTGTTTTATTCTTACGATCAATTTGAAAATAAAAAATGCAAGAATATTCCGAGTCAATATTTTAATGCAAATTTTAAAAAATTACATATTGCGACGTTTCGATCTGAATCTGTCGGTCATCCTCAGTCAAATTATAAATCATATTTTATACAGTTTTAGAACGTCTAAGTTGTGATTCGATGAAGAAAAAGGTTTTAATGATTAATATAATATAATATAAGTATAATATTCCTTGTCTTATTTGTTTCCAAAGTGATCGTAAGACAAGAAAAATTGAACTAATGTTCCTATTAAGGTAACTATTTGGATCGATCGGAGAAAGTATTTGTGCTTCTTAAATTATCGAAAAGTTTTAATTTTTATTAAAAGTCATTTCTTGTTGAAGATTCATCTTTTTCAATGCGAATTTATTTCTAAGGTTGAAAATATAAATATTATCTTAAAAATTCCTTTTTTTGGGTTTGAGATTCAGCTATTTAGTTGAAAAAAAATATTTTTGCTAAAAGTTTATAATTTCAGGTGAAAAATTTAACTTTTTTCAAAAATGATTTCTTTTCCTTGAAAATTCAACAAATTAGTTGAAAGTTGAACTACTTTGTTAAAAATTCACTACTTGTTGAAAATTCAACTTTTTTGTAGAAATTTCGTCGTTTTTTACTGGAAAATTCAACAATTTTGTTGACACTTTTTCGCTTGACTTAAAAATCTAATTTGATTAAAAAGACAATTATTTTGTTAAAAAGTCATTGTTTTTAATGAATTTCACTGTTTTTTACTTTAAATTAAAACCTTTTTTTGGCTGAAATAACAACTTTTTAATTTTTTATTGAGAATTTATCTTTTTTATTAAAATGCATTTACTTGGTAAATTGTTCAGCCATCTTGTTAGAAAGCTATTTTTTATAGTACTATAGTTGAAAATATAACTTTTATCTTAAAAATTCCTTTTTTTGGCTGTAAAAACTTTTTTGGTCTACTTTCTTAAAAATTGATTTTTTCGTTCAAGATTCATGATTTTAGTCAAAAATTTATCTTTTTGGTTCCAAATGCGTCTTTTTGGTAGGAAATAATTCTTCTTGGTTAAAAATTAACTTTCTTGTTAAAAATTCATCCTTTTTGGTTGAAAATTAAGCTACTCCGTCAAACGTTTACCTGCTTTGTTACAAATTTATTTTCTGTTGAGGATTAATAATCATAGTGAAAAACGTATCTACATATATGGTTCAAAATGCAAATATTTTGTTAAAAAGTAATCTTTCTTGAATTAATTACATTTTTTTATTTCAGAAAAAAATATTTTTATTTGAAATGTCAACTATTACATTTTCTCTGAGAATTCACCATTTCTTGTTGAATATTCAATATTTTAGTTGAAAATTTATCATGTGGTTAATTGAACTATTTTGTTGGGACTTCCTTTTTTTGTTGCAAATTCTGTTATTTCATTAAAAAATCATCTTTCTTTTAGACAATTCTTTTGGGGGAAAGATAAATAATTCATTAATTTGGTTGAAGATTCGTCGTTATAGTTGAAAGTTTATCTCTTCGGTTCAAAATTCGTCTTTTTTGCTACACAATTTTGTTTGTTTAAAATTTTATCTTTTTGGTTAAATATTCATCTATTTTGCGGAAAATGGAAAAATTTTACTTAAAATATTAAGAATTTGTGGCTCTTTAATTTGAATTTATTAGCCGGTGAAGCCAATAATGCCTTCATAAATATTATTTTGATTTTTAACAGTTTTCAAAACCTGTCACTGACTAAATTAAACAAATTTTACACCAGAGTCGTAGAATAAATGGTTGAAAATTATTTCATAAATTCCAATGATAATAATTAACAAATTAGAAAAATTTGCAAGACCCAAAGTTTAAAAAAGTGCTGAAGAAAATATTCACAGCAGGTCACAATTTAATTACAATGATAGCGGAAAAATGTACTAATGCGAGTGTTTTTCTTATTATTCCAAAAAAAATCCTTGCAGTAATAATTAAATCAGTTTAATAAATATAAGTTTTTATTTTTTATCAGATTTAAATTTATGCTTTAGTGGAATTAAGGAAGAGAAAAATACCTTCTACGATTCCAAGATTTTTTCTTGTCTTTTACTCCTGAAAAGCATCAATTTCTTTTTTTTTTTTATAGAAAAAAACCTATTATTCAAACTTTTCTACTATTCTTACTTGGCCGAGCTTTTTTTACATAGTGTTTTATTCGGATTATTTCCCAAAAAACAGCAAAGAAATATGTATTTAATTACTAAATTTGAAGAAATTTATGATGAAATTTATCCCGCGTGGAAAGTTGAGCCTTGTTCAGTCTGAATGAGATCAATTTCATTTCAATGATAATTTCACTCGCGAGGGCGAATATTCTCGAACAATTTTTTGCCGGGGAAATAGCTCGTGTAATGTAGGTCATGAAAACAGCAATATCCCAATTTTCGCAAAAATGAGGTACATGACTACACTGCATCATACCCCTTAATTATTCTATTCCACAGAACAAAAAATATTCATTCTACAGATTCCAACACTACCATCTTTCACATATTGACAATAACAGAATTGCTCTAATTATACTTCTTTTTATTTACAGAAAAACTGCTTTTCTTTCAATAATTTGATAAAAATATATAAAATGTATATTATGAACTAGAAAAAAACGTGAAAAATCCACTTATGTTTGTTTTTTAATATTTAAGGATATATTATAGCTTGTAATCCATTAGTAAAAATAAAATTTTAAATGAAACAAAATCTTTTTAATTTAATCATATTTTTAAGTTATTAATAAAATAAAAACGGATTTATTTACTTTTGATTCAGCAAAGGCACATTTCACTCCTGATTCATGTCCTAACAATATTATCCAGAAAAAAAGTTATCTTGAACCAAAAGCATTGTCCTCTTGCCTGTTTTGTTTCAAACCACGAGAAAATATTTTTTACACAAATGAGCACAATGCACAAAAAATTCTTTTTTAGTTTGAGACCAATGAAAATGTTCTTAACATTAGGTTGAAGAGAAACTTTTATTTGTGTTAAGAAACATCCATTTGACTGATATCCAGGTCTGCTAAGATTTTGAGCTAAATCAGTCATTTAGAAGTAGTATTTTTGGTGCGTCTAGTGATTTAAAAAATGTTCACCCTGTTTCTACGAAAAAAATTTTTTTGATATTCAAAATACAATACAGTAAAACTCGGAAATAACGCCGCTTTTAGGATTGGGGGAGGTGGGAAACAAACCCGATAGACTGCTTTTTAGGATGAAAACACTTTTGTTTGGATACGTATGTGTGACCACCGCCCACTCCCCGTAGCTCCATTTACTCTTGACTGCGGCACGGTATCAATCCTCGGAAAGGAGGTATCCGGGGGCGTTATATCATAGTTTTACTGTAATACCATATCTATAGGGAATTTTTTTTCATCTTAAAGATGCTTCGACAGTAGCAGCTTAGGAAGTTAAAAAAAAGGTACATTTTTTCTTTCAAGAAAGCTTTGGTTTAAATTTAGAATATAAGACTACTGTAAGTTAAAAAGTTGTTTATTGATGATTATTTTAATGTTTATTGTTTATTGTATATAGACATTTTTGTGGGTTCTATGATTAGGGAAAAGCCTCACTCTATTAAAAAACAAATTCATTTGATACATATGAGAAAGTAAAATGCTCAATTAAAAAAAAAAATTAATTTTTTTAGAATTATATACTACACAAAAAATAATGAAATAAATTTTTAAATTTCCAAAAGCGTTTGCATATTTGAAAAGTTTGATCTATTTAAATAATGTGTCTGTACGAGAAAGTTGAGATTTTTATAAAAAGTAATTTTACATTATGTTTGGAGATTAAAAGCAAGAAGAAAAAACTGTGGCTCTCATATTACTCCTTAATTGAACACATAAGATTGACCCAAAATTAAAAATTTGAAATCCCATGCTATCGACATCACAATAGTGATAGATTATGTATTAAGTTTAGAAGAAAAAGTTTTTTTTGACATCAAAAACGCCTGGGCCAAAAAAAGTTTTAAATTAATACCCTTATCAACCACCTACTATTTTCTGGAAATCAAAAAATTATAAATATCGTTGGGATTCCCGGGGTCATGTACACATTACTTCTACTCCTGTAAGAAAATGTTTAATTAATTTTGTATGTAATTATAATAATAAAAAAATATATAATAATGAAAAAGGATTTATTTTAGTAAGCTATTTACTGGAGAAGATATCATCACTTAAAAAATACCTTTTTAGACCTCTGTAGAGCGAAAAGTCATATTTTGATGAAGTTTTCCCATCAGACTGATACCTAAATTTTCACGTAGAATAAATAACCGTGTTTGAAGTTTCTTAATTTACGAAACAATTTTTTTGCAGAATGCCGATTTCACACCCTTCCTCCTGTTCTCCCCGTTTTAATAATTCCTCTTTTTCTCCCATTTTCAAGAAACTCCTCTTCGTCATAATTCATCTCTTTCGAGTAAAAATTCTACTTGGTCTAAAATTTAATTATTTTTTTGAAAATTCAACTATTTTGTTAAAAAGTCATGTTTTTGGCAAAAAATTCAACCACTTCCTTAAAAATTAAACTGCTTTGTTTTAAAGTTAATTTGATTAGTAGAAGCTATTTTGTTGGAAATTAGTTTTTTTACTCGGTAGGAAATTCAACTGTTTTGTTAAAAGCTCGTCCATTTAAATTGAAAATTCAAGTACTGGTTGGAAAATTAAATTTTTTCGTTACAGTTTATTTATTTATTTTTTTTATTTTACAGTATCAACCAGATATTCATAAGTAAATTGTTTAATCTAATTCTTGTCTACTGGAATTAAAGTCATGTTGTACCACTTAAGAATAAAACCAATATTGTACAAATATTGAAATAAGAACAATCGAACAAAAACAAATAAGATCAAATATTTATTTCATATTTTGTATGCGAAAATCCGACTATTTGTTAGAAAATTATCTTTATAGGCTGAAACCTCAACTAGTTTGTTAACCATTCAAACATATTGTTTAAAATTGAATAACTTGGTTAAAAATTCGACTATTTTGTTGATAAGTTATCTTTTTTTATCAAAGTTTAACTATTTTGCTAAACACTAGTTTTTTAGGAAAGAAAATTTGTCCTTCTGGACTAAAAAATAAATTTAGAAAAAATACGGAAATATTTTTTAAAAGAAGCTTCCATTATTAGTGTTCAGATTTTCGTATTCATATACAAAAATTACAGGATTCACATTCTTTCCACTATTGCCCTGTTTTACCATTTTATAAAAAATTCTCCTATTTTCATGTTTGCAAGAAACTTCCCTTTTTACTCTTTTTCTCGGTTTTTGGACTTGAATCGAACTGTATTAAGGAAACCCTATAAACAAATCCACCTATTTTGTTTTGGTTGAAAATGCAATTACTTCGTTTAAAGTTCGTTTTTTGTTGCTGTCAATTAATTTTTTCAACTGAAAATTTTACTATTCTATTTTTGGTTCAAAATTGTTTATTTTTAGTTAAAAATTCAAGTACAAAAAATTAAAATACTTTTTATAATTTGAACTAATTTGTTAAATATTATTTTATTAGTTGAATCTTTTTTGTTAAAAACTTAACGTTTTTTTTAATAATTCGTCTTCTTGGGTTAAAAGTTAATTTTTGAACTAAAAATGTAACTATTTCTATATTTAAATGGAAAATTCAACTACTTGATCAAAAATAGAACTATTTTGTCGAATATTTAATTATTTTATTAAAAATCTAATTATTTGGTTGTAAATACAACTATAGTTATGTTAAA
>JAAAKG020080995.1:0-16805 GCA_010014905.2 Druon quercuslanigerum | reverse complement strand
AACCATAGGTACAATCATGTGTTAGAAAACTTACAATTGTAACTTCTATTAAAGTTTCCACATAATTATACGTTAACTGTACGTTATCTGTGTGTAATGCGTCACTATATATAACACCCCAGAATCATTGTTAGCTTCAGTAACCATCCGGATTTGGAAGATGTGTAAGCATAGAGTTATTTATTGTTTTAAAATCTGTCTAGTTGTCAAGAAGATAATATTCTTGCCAACTTCATTATTTTTAACATGTTTTAAAGATGTGAACTCCGGATTTTTAAAATAAGGTGAAGTTTAATAATTTTAAATAATTTTATAATTTTCTATTTTTGTAAATTTTATATGTTGGTGTGCTTTATTTTAATAAAATTGTAGCCTGAAGAGGTTAGCGAACCAAGCTGACGAAACGTTGCAAAATTAATTGCAGAATATTTTTTTAAAACTTACCCCCAGTGATCGAAAAAGACTTTACTATTACTTAACTAAAATATGGAGCGTGATATTTACTTTCGTCAGAATAAATACTAATCATCTGCTCAAAGATTATAGTCAGCAGATAGCATTCAATTGACTTCAACTTTCGAGGTCAGCTGATGCAATTCAATGGCATTGGTTTGCTCCCAATCTTCACTCGCTGGCGAGAATTGAATTGTCCCCAATATTCAAGTTTGCCTTACGGTATTAATCAGTATTAAGTTGACTTCAACGTTAATGATCCAAATCATAATTAAAATGTATACACTTTTTAGTTGAAACTTTGATCACATTAAATTGAATTGAAAAGGAAGACAACGCTTTCCCCATCAAAAGTATTAAAACGCATATTTCAAATATGCGATTGATTACGCATTAAAAACTGTTGAAATTCTTCGATATGTGTATACATATTTATTCAATTCAATTCGAACTTTTTTACCAGGATCATTTATTTCAAACATCTCATGCAATTTCTTTAACGAAGGAAGTTCCAAATCAAGCATGTCAACAACTTCGCATGACATGTCTACAAATTGTTTCAGTCAATTCTTTTACCGTATTTAAATTACTCATTTTGTTTAGAACAGTCAATCACTACTAGAGGCACATGCTCTATATATTCTCTTCTGGATAGCAATGGCTGTGTTTCTTTACGATAGTAATTCGCTTGAAAGTTTGTATACATTTCATGAAGCAACACATACTGATTTCGATTAATATCAAGATTTAAATTACTATAATGATGACACTGATAATTTAAAAGTAGTTTCACATTAGTCAGATCGCAATCATCAAATTTTCTATGGTTTCTAGTAGTATTATTTTTTCTGTTTGTCTGAAATACAAGTATAACCAATCTCGGTTTTCCAATTATGTTGAGGTTTTTACAGTCCAAATTTGATTTGAAGTCGCTGGCAGTAGAGGATATCCATACAGTTTCCAAGTTCAAAAACGTATTGGAATAGATGGGTATTTCCAAATATAATTTAGCAACTGAAGTTTTTAATAATCTGACAGTCTAACGCCAGGCAATAGGACTCTATTTTATTTATTTGAATTTTTATGCTGCTCAATGAGGCTCTTTGGAAGATGGCATTTGCATGACATTTTGATATTGTCAAAATGAGTTCATCCTTAGCATTGGCAATGATTTTGTAATAATCTTCAGCATAACCAAATATCGTGCGATGAGGTCATGGCTACATCAAAGTAACCAGTGACGATGTATTATTATAATATACATTGAGCTAACCAGTATTCTGTTTGTAACGTGATTGACCAGGATTCAGAGATACATAATATTTTATGAGACTAGACTGACCAACATTTTTATTCCTATCAATTTTCATTGCATTGATTGCATATATAGCTTCTTCCAACAAATGACAGATGGCTTGAATATTTAAAAATTCCCTCTTTATGACAAATAATCAAATGTTGATAGACAAATTTACAGATGCAGTTGCAAAAATCTTGAACCTCTTTATTCTGTTCTTCTTTTTCTGAGCTTCAGATATAGAATTTTCAGGAAGTGGGCGCATTTAAGTGTTAATCCTTTGATTGTTCTTTGTCGGCTGATTATTTTGCTGCAATGTTCTGGTTTATTATAACCAAAACCAATCATGAGATTAAAAGTGATACCCATTATTACAAAGTCATGGTATGTAGTCTAATTTTTACAACTTCCCCTCGAAAATGAACCAAATGTCCGTCTTGGTGAACTATACAGAGCTCTATATGATCTATTGTCTGCACGGCGATTGGTAAGCAAATAGCGTGAGATAGCACTTCCACTATCTTATATCCAGGTGGCACTAGAGAAAAAAATCATAAATAGTATGCACTTTTTTGGCCATTAATGTATGCACATGTAGTTATGCTAAACTCAGTTCTCAAAGAATTCACTCATATGATTAATACCGGTTGATCAGATGCATTAGGTTGTTTGGCCTTTAGTATGCCTGGAGAGCAACCCAGCAAATGACCCATGGAATCTTTATGTTGGAAATGTATACTGTCACGGCAGTATATTTCACTTTTTAAAGTATTACTGTTTGGTTTAATATGAATTTTAATGCCTTTGTTTACTAAAACATTCTGTAGATAGCGATTCACGTCACTTATATCACTACTTCCTGTAGGTATTTAAATTATTTCATCGCCCACATAACATTTATTTTGACTAACGCGTTAAAAAGAGGAGAATTCAGAAAAATTCAGAATCTGAATTCCTATTAATACGCGAATTTTCTTCCGTCGAAAGTTCCACTAAAGAGTAGAAAAATAGCAAAATCAATTACTTTTAATCGACTTAGAAAAACTTAATGGAAATGTATTGAGAGGAATTAAAAATCAAAAATTTCAGTTGTAAATATAAAATAATTATATTAATAGAAATAATTTGTAGTATTGTCAATATATTATTAAATCTATAATTTGTTTAAATAATATAAAATAATATAATTACAATTACTCTACCGTTATGGCAGACAAAAAAGTTGAAATTTCCAAACTTATATTCCACAAAAATGAATAGAAACTATGCATGTGCTCATATTTTGTGAACAGATTAGAAGTAATTAAAATAATAATCGGAAATAAAGCATGTAAGTATGGAATTAAAAATAACCCTGACGAAAAAATTGTACATTCCAAAGTTATATTGCACATTGAGGAATATAAACTACGTATCTATACATATTTTGTGAACAGGTTAGAAGAAATTAAATAAATCGAAAATACAGCATGTAAGTATGGATTTAAAAATAACCATGAGAGGTGTGTCTACTGATCGGAGTAACAGGAATTAAAAAAGTAAAAAATATGTTCGCCTGCATGGAATACAACAGAAGTGTCAATCGTTAAGGAAATAGAAAAGAATCGGTTTTGGACATTGACCTATTCTTTTGTTGGGAACTTCTCTCCTGATCGGGAAAGTCTACGTTAAAAATCGAATTAGAGGTTAAAAATTCAACGATTCTAAGCACGTAATTCTTATAAGAAGACAATTCAATTGGAGGGAGATTGTGCGTTTTCCAGGGTTGAATAAATTTCGGATAATGTGACAGCTAGCATTCAACTGATTTTATGTTGCAAATTTAAGCCCTTATATAGATTAAACATACTTTTAGATTTTAATTGACTTGCATGTCGTGGCATGTTGGTGGCCAAGGAGGTGAGTAGGGTTGTGAGGGGTAAGTTTGGGAGTCAAAAATTAATTTTCACTGTAGTTGTGGGGTGGAAATTGGCTAAATAGGGAAAGTGAGGTTAGGTTGGTAAGGAGGGGGAGTATTTTTGTGGTCAGTAGTTTGGGCCTTCATGGTGGACAAGGGTGGTTCTCGTAGTAAAGTGCTGATGGAGAATGTAGAAGGATTGCAGAGGGAAGCAGTGTCGGTAGGGAAGGAAACAGACAAAATGAAGCAGATGGAAGAAGAGATTAGGTTGTGAAAGAAATATTAGGGGAGGGAAAAGAGAGTCTGCAGGGGCTGTGAGAGGTGAAACAGTGTATAGAAAGGGAACATTTGAGAGGAGGGGGGTAAGCGACATTTAATGAGCGGATATTATTCGCCTTCTTGCCACTACGAACCATACCATCACCGAAATAAAATGCGTGGTTTTAAATTTTGAAATAAATTAAATTAAAAGCGAATATATTTCAATTAAGAATAAAATATATTTCGAAGAAAAGATTGGCAAAGGAACAGTCGGGCAAGTCGGCATGAAGAAAAAAGATCATTACCGATAAAGTATTCTTTCTGTAAATAAAATGTCGAGACTAGTATGATGAATGTGAAGGAATGTATATTTAAGATTAAATATTAGCATCAGGTTCATTTTACGAAAGGGGTCATAACTTTTGACAGCAAGATGTATAATTTAGATTTTACTTTCGAACCGTCGACATAGAGTCGCCGTTTCGGCAATAAAATAAATCGATTTGAAAAGTGTCTTGGAAATGTTATGTTTGGATGTAGGACTCAATGAAAGAACTGTTTATCATACAGTCACGCCTGGACTCTATCGTGCTCAATGGCTTTTCATGAGAACAGAGGGTTACTGATTACACAATCCATACTTGGGGTCAGAAGCTTAGAGATAGGCCTTTGAATCTGTAAGAAGAAATAAAGAATTTAAGAGTAGCGATTAGGGGCCAATGTGCAATGAAAGAATGTCTGGAAGTGTGCGCGAAGCTGAGGATCGTTGCGACGGCATCGAAACTCTCGGGGACGAAGTATGGATGAGATGAATCTGGTACACAGCCGCTGCTCGTCCGTTCGGTCTTTATTTGAGAAATTAAATTCTGTAATATCTTGAAGAACATTAAATTTAATTAATTATTTTTATGAAAGAAGATTTTCAGACAAGGATTTCATCGCTGGAGTTAGGCTTTCCAACCCTTAATTGCGGAAACGAAATCGCACATTAAGAAAAAATATATATTTAGAACTTTTTATTAACGATGCGGGTAGTGAAGTCGACAAGGAAGAAAATTCCAACAGGCCACGATGGCCAGCTGTGCGTGGCCCGGTGTCGAGTGGCATGTCAGGGAGAGGGAAAATTCGGAACGAAGGAAGCAATAAGGCGAGGAAGAGGGCGTCTAGCGCAAGTGAGGGGAAGGATCTCTTAAAGAGGAAAAGAGACAACAAAGAGAGTCCGGAAAAAAGGCGGCTAGAGAGTCCCTTTAAATAAGTGTACGGACGCGCGGATCGCGGACGTCGGATGGTTGAGGGAGGGCGTGACGGGAGCTGATGGAGAAAGTAGAAGGATTGCAGAGGGAGGTAGTGTCGTTAGGGAAGGAAAAAGGGGATAAAATAAAGCAGATGAAAGAAAAAATTAGGGTGTGAAAGGAATGGGTGGAAAAAGGCTTAAGAATGTGGAGGGCAGGTTAGAAATGGAAGTATGTGACATGGGGAGGGCGAGACACAAGGTATTTTGGAGATAGTGGCAAAAATGATAGAAGAGAAAGTGGGAGGGCGTAGCAATGAAAAGGAGGAGAGAGCGGATAGGGAAAGGATAAGGGAAATGGAAACGAAGATGGAGAGAAGGCAGATAGGAGAAATAATATGGTAATAAGAGGATTGAAGGTAAAGAGGGGGAAGAAAGAGAGCTGGTGAAAGCGCTGTTACAGAGCAGAGGGTGGTTGAAAGGCAAGGCAGGGAAAGTTAGGATGCAGAGAAGAAAGAAGAATAAAGCGGGGTATGTGGAATTGGAGAGCTGGGAAGAAAAATTGGAGGTAATGCATACAGAAAAATAGGATGAAGGAAAAGAAGGTTTTTATTGATCAAAATTTAACGAGGAAGGAAAGGAATGCACAGAGGATGCTAAACGACAGGGCTAAGAAGAAGAGGATTGAAGAAAGAGCGGCGAAGAGAGGGTATCGTAAAATAAAAGTAGATTAAAAAATGTGAATATGGTAGGAGGAGAAGAAGTTGTTGAAGGGAGTGCAGGGGAATTTGTTTAGCGGGAAGTAAGGAGGTGGGAGTAAAGCATCGCGGAGGAGTGTTAATTGTGCTGTACTGGAACGTAGCAGGGTCAAAAAAGAAAGATGTGGATTTCTAGAGGTATATTCAGTAATTTGATTTGATAGGACTGGTAGAGACGTGGGTAGAGAGAAAGGAATGGGATAGAGTATAGCTTAAGTTGCCAAGGGGGCATAGGTGGAGGCTACAGCAGGCGGTCAGAGTAAAGAAGAAAGGAAGGACAAGTGGGGGAATTATAACAAGAGTTAGGGGTGGATTAGAGGAAGAAGTTCATAGAGAGAGAGAGAGAGAGAGAGGTCGTGGAAATGTGGGCAGTAAAGATAGGAGGTTTGATAATAGGAGAGGTATAGGTTTTTGACCTTGTGCAATGAGAATCGGATGGAAAGCGTAAAAGAAAAGGTGAGCGACTTACTAGGAAAGAGAGATGAGGGTATGGTGGTACTGGGGGAGGGGGAATTACTGCAATAATTGGGGGAAGGGGACCTGTACTAAGAAGGGAAGAGCTTTTGAAGGAAATCGAAGGATAAGCTAATAAATAAAGAGGGGGCGATTCTAAGAGACTTGTTGGAGGACAAAGGCTGGGCGTTGTTGAATGGTATGGTAACATGGGACGAAGAGAGGGAATACGCGTACGTGAGTAAGATGGGAAACGTAATCTTTGAGGGGTAGTGGGTGGAAGAGATATGGGAGGATTTGAAAAAAGAAGTGAAAGTTTGTGTGCAAAAGAACGTATTCAGAAAGAAGAAAAAAAGAATATTGAAGCCGCGGTGGAATAGGGAATGTAATATGAGGAAGAGAAAGGTGAAAAATAAGTTCTGGAAATGGAAGGAATTAACTGCGAAAAGGGAGGAGTGCGCAGAAATAAGGAAAGAGTATAGGGTGATGTGTACGAAGAAAGGGCATGAAAAGAAAAAAGATCTGGAACAGGAGTTGAGAAGTATTAGGATAGAAGGGGACGTATGGAAGATAATTAATAGGTTTAGGAAAAGTAGGGGGTGATAGGTGAGAAGATACAGTGAGAAATGGAGATAATTTTTTGTAGATTCATTTCAGAGATCAGATTCACGAAAGAGAGATTAGGGGGTTGGAAGAATGAGGGAGGTAGATGGAGAGGAGCTCAATGACGGGGAGATAGAAAAGCAGAGAATAAAGTTGAAAAGGTATAAGGCAATAGGCCTAACAACATTATGGAGCGAGGAGGGATTCCTAAGAGGATGGAGGGGGCGGGAGTAATCGTACCACTGTATAAAAAGGGGATAGGGAGAGGTAGGGAAATTATAAAGGAATTACGCTAATGAATAAGGCGTAAAAAATATACGCGATGGTGTTGACACATAGGCTTTGGAAGGGTACTTGGGGGACAGGAATACGGCCGAAGACGCAGGCGGGCTTTGGAGAGGGAACGAGTACTTTTGGCAATATTTACGTCTTGCAGCACATCTTGGATAGAGAACTAGCCAAGAAGGTTGACAAAGTGTACGCGTTTTTTAAAGATTTAAAAGTCGCGTTGCCCTTGGTGGATAGGGGGAGGTTGTGGGAGTTAATGGAAGAGAGGGGAGTAGAGGTTTGTGCCTAATTTTAGTCTTACGCCAAAAAATGTTTAATTTTCAGGATTTAACAAGATAAGGCAGGGGACTGAATGCGGAAGTCGAAGCGGAAGGGTAAAGCGGTACAGGAGGTGAAAGAGTTTAAGTACCTGGGATTCCTGTTTCGCAGCAATGGGGTAGTGAATGTTCATATAAGAGAGAGAGAGCGAGAAAGGAAAATGTGGTGATGAGGCAGGTGTGGGGCCTGGGAAAGAGGTTGTTCGCAGATGATTTTATAAGGATAATGAAATTGTTTGATTCACTAGTGATAAGTGTCTTATTTTACGGAGTGAAGGTTAACAAGTCCAGAGTGTAAATATGAGGAGTAATTTTTGGAATATGGGGAAAGTGAGCTGATTAGGAAGTGTTGGTGGGAGAACGAGAACAGACGTAGGGGTGGGAAGATAGAGGTGGAAAGGGAAAGGTATTTTAGAACTAATGCACAGCAGTTGGATGAAGTGAGAAGGATGTACGAGGAAGGATATGATATGAGATATGAGATAAGATATGAGATGGGTAAAAAGAATGGTATGGAGAAAGAGAAGGAAGAAGGAGAGGATAAAATAATAGAGTCAAGGTTTAACGGGAACTATGAGTGAATTATGCTCAGGGAGAGAGAGAAATATTTGTGTGAGAAAAGAGAGCACGTAAGTCAGAAAATTATAGGGGGATGCAAAAGTGGAGCACTGGTTGGAGGATGGAGAAGAAGAGAAGGAAGGAGGAAGAGAAATGAAGAAGGAAAGATTGTAAATAGGAGAGGAAGCGTGAGGAGGCTTAAGCGTGAGGGACATAGGAATCAAATGGACCTCTGCCTGCATGAGTATGGATAAGGATGTTAGGATCCCTATAAATGGGCTCTCCAGGGTGGCTGAAAAGGATCCCTATAGACGGGCTCTCTTGGTATTCATGATTCTAGCATGATAGAAGTGTGAAAGAGCCTAGCTAACAGGGGCCTCCTGGATTCCTGGGTCGAGGTCCTTCCTGATTCCTAATTCCAGTTCTTGGAATCGGCACGGGAATGACCTGCGGCCCGCATAGCGACCAAGAAACAGCACTCCGTTGGTATGGTGGCCTGCGAACGGATATTAATTGAGTGTTTCGCTCAATGTGACCAACCCTTCAAGCCATGGGTACACCTCTCAAGGAGACCGGATGACCTCCCGGAGTAACTAGTTTGCCCCTACATGCGGAGATCTGCAGGGGCGAACCTTTTCTTTCCCTAGCTGCTCGTGGTAACAAAAATGAAGCACGCTACATCTATTAAAAAAGAAGGAGGAGAAAGGTAGGTGGCGAAAAGGGGAGAGCCCCCAGCTCTCCGAATAGCTGAGGGATTGATGGTCCCTCTGAGTGAGGCTATGGAAACGGGAGCGGCCAATCAGTCCCCAAATAAAAAACGCCTTAACGGTTCCCAGAAAAGGAGTTTGAAGGGGCTCAACGGGGGTTGGGCTAACGGCCGTTTAAAGGGCTGACCCTCTGACGGTGGTGGTGTCGGATACGATATACCCGGACTCGTTGCTCACTATTGTGCAGTTTGAGCTTTTCATAGAAGCTACCTGGAGGACGCTCGAAAGAGTTTTCCCAGATCAACGGCCAAAAATCAGGATCTCCTTCTGTAAGGGAGGGGTCTATGTATTTGTGGTAGCCGACGCAGCGGCTACAGCTTGGCTGCACAAAGTTGTGGTCGAGACAAAGCCTTGGGAAGGCGCAGCTCTTAAGGTGAGTGGATTTGAGTTGCTCCAGAAGATGGTAAAAGCTACGGCGTGATTCCTGGGGAAACTGGAGGACCCGTATGTGGTGAGACTTGCTAGGGCTAGGCTGACTTTAAGTTAAGTTTGGGTGGCATGGAAAGGTGCTAGAGTAGTTTTTATTCTGAAAGCAGGCAGGATTGGGTATTGGGATTAGGTATTCACAATTGCGATGGGGTCCTATTTAACAGTTCTACAATCTGAGAATATGGACATACTCTAGTGCGACTATAAGGTAGGGGAGTATGGCAATAAAAGGAACATTCGTATCTCCTAAGACAGCAGGACTCCTGTCATAGCTCTAAATGGAACAACGACCACGTCTTTACTAGTTTGGGAGTGCTTTGAGGCACTGAATAGGCAGTGGAATCAGGGGCAATAAGATATCAGACAGGCTAGCTAAACCAGCAGCAAAACAAAATTTTACTGGACCTGTCCCAGTTGTAGAAATTTTCCAGTGGGTTAGTTACTAAAGTTATTAACAGTTCGCTGATTATGGAACGTCAAAACGAGAGGAGTTCTGTCTCTGGCTGCAGACAGGCTAAAACACTCCTAAGCTAAAAGCTAAACCCCCTCCGAGCGAAGGAATTACTCAAGTTTGGGAGAAAGGAAGTCAAAGTCCTAACAGAAATGTTTATAGGGCACGGAAACCTCCGGTACCTCAGACATAAGATAGGTCTTGAAGAAAATTCATTCTGTCGACTGTGCGGAGAGAATAGTGAGACGTCTACTCATATCCTCTGTCACTGCCCTGCTATTGCGGGGAAACGTGTAATACTCACAGGCAGCATCATTTAAATTTATAACGTAATGCTGTGAAAAAGAAAGTGAGTGTTACACAAAGTTTTTGGTGTGTGGCGAACAGCTGTAATCCATGCATACTGCGCAGGTCCGAGATTACCCCGATCAGTCGTTTTAGAAGGCGGATATCTCTGGCATGCGCAGTAGTTATTTCTGCGTCTCATTAGGCTATGCAACGACATGTGTCAATTTCAAAATATACAGGATCACTACTGCGTCAGCTCGAATTTTCCCATGAATCTCAGTGATTCCCTGCGGTTCCACTCAAAGTCCTCAGGACCTTCTACGAATAATCAAAGATTTATAGCAGTGTCTATTGATCACGAAATTTCGTGATGAATTGCAAATTTCTGGAAAACTGATTTGTAATCAAAAGAACATAAAAAATATATTGTTTTTGTGTCGCGTTTTTGCTTATGGACATATGGTGTTCTTATTATTAAACGTTATTACTTTTTTACTTAATTTAATTTGAACTGGAATATTAAACGTTTTAACTTTAATATGAATTCATAAAAATACCATTTTTATATGGAATAACATTTTCCATATTAATAGCTACGTGAGAACTCTAACTATTCATAGAGCATTGGATTGGCTATTTATACGGAAATTTCGTGATAAATAGCCCAGATCGTTGCATTGGCTAATAATCACGAATTTTCGTGATTAATAGAAACGGCCAAGATTTATATCAAAACCCGTCAGACGTGTACAAAACGCAGTACACACAGTAAAATATTAAAATCTAGATAATATGGTAAAATCAACATGTATTCCGCGGGCATCACTTCCCCAATAAAATATTGAGTTCGAGAGTGTGTGGCAAAAACGCGCATGTCTTCCGCAGCGTCACTTCTCCATTTTAATATTTAGATCGAGAGCGGGTGACGAAAATGGGCATGTCTTCCCCGGACATCACCTCACCAGTAAAATATTGAGATCGGGAGATCGTGGAAAAAACAAGGATGTATTCGTTGGACATTACTTCTCAAGTAAAACGTGTAGATCGAGATAGTGTGGCAAAAGAGGGCATGTCTTCTGGGACATCAGTTCCCCAGTAAAATATTGAGATCAGCAGAGTGTGGCAAAAACGGGCATATATACGTCGGGCTATACTTCCCAAGGAAAACAATGAGATCGAGATAGTGTAGCAAACGCGGGAATGTCTTCCCGGGCATCACTTCTCCAGTAAAATATTGAGATCGAGAGTGTGTGTCAAAAGCGCCCATTTCTTCCGCGGGTATTACTTTCCCAGTAAAATATTGAGATAGAGAAACTATTGCAAATGCTGGCATGTATTCATCGAGCATCACTTCCCTGTAAAATATTGAGATCGCGAGCATGTGGCAAAAACGGGCATGTATTCGTCGGGCATCACTTGCCCAGTAGACTATTGATATCGAGATAGAGTGCCAAAAGTGAGCAAGTCTTCCACGGGCTTCACTTCCCCAGTCAAATATTGAGATAGAGGAAACATGGCAAAAACGGGAATGTCTTCCGCTGATATCACGTCCCCAATGAAATATTCAGTTCGAGAGAGTGCGGTAAAAGCGAGAATGTCTTCCCCGGGCACCACTTCCCCAGTCAAATGATGAGATCAAAAGTGTGGCAAAAGGGGGGCATGTCTTCCCCGAGCATCACTTCCACAGTGAAATATTGAGATTGATACGCTATGCCAGAAATGGTTATGTCTTCCACGGGCATCACTTCCACAGTAAAATATTAAAATCGAAATAATATGGTAAGATTAGCATGTATTCCGCGGGCATCACTTCCCCAGTCAAATATTGCGATCGACAGAGTGTGGCAAAAACGGGCATGTATTCGTCGGGAATTACTTCCCAAGTAAAACATTAAGATCAGGATAGCGTGGCAAACGCGGGCATTACTTCCCCAGTAAAATATTGAAATTCAGAGTATGTGGCAAAAGGGTCCATGTCTTCCGCGCGCATCACTTTCCCAGTAAAATATTGAGATAGAGAAACTTTCGCAAAAATTAGCATTTATTCGTCGGACATTACTTCCCAAGTAAAACATTGAGATCAGGATAGTGTTGCAAACGCGGTGATGTCTTCCCGGGCATCACTTCCCCAGTCAAATATTTAGATCGAGGAAAATGGCAAAAACGAGCATGTTTTCCCCGGGCAACACTTTCCCTGTCAAATGTTGAGATCGAGAGAGTGTGGAAAAAGCGGGCATGTCTTTCCCGGGATCACTTCCCTATTTATATAGTAAGATCGAGAGAGAGAGTCTGGAAACAAATGGGCATGCCTTCCCCGAGAATCACTTACTAAGTAAAATATTAAGAACGAGAGAGTGCGGCAAAAATGGGAATTTCTTCCCCAGGATAACATCCCCATTTAAATTTTAAGATCGAGAGAGAGAGAGAGAGTGGCCAAAACGGGCATGTCTTCCGGGGAATTAGGTCCTCAGTACAATATTGAGATCAGCGAGTGTTGCCAAAACGGGCATGTTTTCCCCAAACATCATTTCCCTGTGAAAGATTGAGATCAAGAGAGTGTGGCAAAAGCAGGCATGTCTGCCCTAAGCATCACTTCCCCAGTAAAATCCTAAGATCGATAGACTTTAACAAAATTGCCATGTCTTCCACTGTCATCACTTTCCGAGTAAAAGATTGAGATCGAGAGACAATGAAAACACGGGCATGTATTCGTCGGGCATTACTTCCCAAGTAAAATATTGAGATCGAGATAGTGTGACCAAAACGGGCATGTCTTCATGAGCATCAGTTCCCCAGCAAAATATTAAGATCGATAGAGAGTGGAAAAAACGGCCATGTCTTCCCGGGCATCACTTCCCGCGTAAAATATTGCGATCGAGAGAGTGTGGCAAAAGCGGGCATGTCTTCTGCGGGCATCAATTTCCCAGTCAAATGTTGAGATCTAGAAACTATGGCAAAAACGGCGGTGACTTCCCCGAGCATCACGTCGCACGGATAACTAGGGCCAAAATGGTCGTGCTTTCCCCGGGAATCACTTCCTCAGTAAAATATGGAGATTGAGAGACTACGGCAAAAACGTGTATGTCTTCTCCGGGCATCACTTCCTCAGTTAAGTATATCGAGTGAGAGAATGTGGCAAAAATGGGCAACCCTTCTCCGGTTATCACTTTCCCAATTAAATATTAGAATCGAGAGAGTGTGGCAAAAACTGGCATGTCTTCCCCAGGCATCACTTTCCCAGTAAAATATTAAAATCGAGAGAGTGCGAAAAACACGGGCATGTATGTGTCAGTCATTATTTCCCCCGTAAAATATTGAGATAGAGAAACCATTGCAAAAACTGGCATGTATTTCTTCGGCATCACCTCCCCAGTATAATATTGAGATCGAGAGAGTATGTAAAAAGCGGTGATGTCTTCCGCGGGCATCAATTCCCCTGAAAAATATCAAAATCGATTGAGTGTAGTAAAAACGAGCATGTCTTTCCGCGCATAACGTCCCCAGTGAAATATATCTAATGAGGAAGTGCGGCCAAAATGGGTACTTCATCCCCGGGCATCACTTCCCCACCGAAATATGAAGATCCAGAGAGTGTGGAAAAAGCGGGCATGTTTTCCCCGGGCATCACTTCCGCAGTAAAAAATTGAAATCGAGATAATATGTTAAAATTATAATGTATTCTCTGAGCATCACTTGCCAAGTTAAATACAAAGATCGGGAGACTATGGCAAAAACGGACTTCCCTAGTCAAATGTTGAGATCGAGGAACTATGGCAAAAACGGCCATGCCTTCCCCGAGCATCAAGTCCACGGGATAACTAGGGCAAAAACGTGCGAGTCTTCCCCAGGCATCACTTTCCCAGTAAAATATGGAGATTGAGAGACTATGGAGAAGAAGTGTATGTCTTTCCCGAGCATAACTTCCACAAGGATCACTTCCCCAGTTAAATATATCGACCAAAAGATTGTGGCAAAAATTGGCCTGTCTTCCCCCGACATAACTTCCCTAGTAAAATATTGATATCGAGATAGTGTGCCAAAAGCGGTCAAGTCTTCCCCGGGTATCACTTCCCCAGCAAAATATTGGGATCAAGTGAGTGTAGCAAAAACGGAATGTTTTTCCCAGGCATCTCTTTCCCAGTTAAATATATCGATCGAGAGACTGTGGCGAAAACGGATATGTCTTCCCCGAAAATCACTTCCCCAGTATTTTTTCTTTCGTTTTTTACTAAAATCTTTATTTTTTTATTCATCTCTCTGAGTCCCACGTTGGGTTGCCAAAGTAAGGTTCTTAATAATCTAATATATTTTATATATGAGTAAACTCGAAAGAAGAAATAAAGATTATAACCTTAGTTATTTCAAATTTATAAGAGGATTTATTCATCCTGAATCATAGACATAAAAGATATCCACTCGATATAAAACAAAATATTCGCATAATTCCACGCAGCGATAATTTTAATACCATCTGAGACTCTAAGGCCTAATATATTTTCTGACAATATTTAGAAGTGCATGTAAGATTCTCGTTCGAGAAATCTAAATCTTAGGCATGCTATACAGTTTAAGTGTCGAGGATTCTCATCTACTTGAGACACTTAGAATCTGCGGATAAAATCAGTGAATCTCAACTTGATCGTCGGAATACTATTCCTAGCCCATTCCTGAGTTCACTAATTTTATTTTTAAGTAGCTAAAGGAAGTTCGAGCCAAGCTCAACAAACTAACTCTTTAGACTACTCTAACAGTATTCCAAGCCCTTCGGCGAGGATGTTGTCGCTGGCCTTAAAATCTCTTTTCTAACGAGAGAGAGTGCCAGAATTGTGAATACTCACATCAGAGCTGCATGGTATAACCACCAATCCATGCGATTTTATCCAGAACAAGTTTCTACTATAAACTGGAAATAAGAGTTTTTAATTCTTAATCCTGAACTCAGTGTGAAAGTGCCATTAAGGCTCAGAATCCTCTTTTTAAAGAAGAATGTCCCGTATAGACACCCGCGTCTCGCGGAAAAGTGTAGGCGTTATGCCCACGACTGCGCTCTGCGTGGCGCCTAGATGCTGGGCCTGATTTTCAGCTGGGTATGTAAGGTTGCTAGTCGGAAGGAGATATACGTTTACCTTTCATCCTAGAAATCTAATGCGGTCTTCGCGGACTCGTAGCTTCCCTACCGAGCAGGCAATTTGCTTTTCAGGATGCTAGTTGCACGTGTTCAATTTAATTTTGCAATGCTAAGTCAGTTGTTATTCAGTAATATATCGATTTGTTCTTTTCAAATGCTAGAAAGCCAGACCGGCCTTCTCGGCCTTGTGGCTGTCTTATGGTGCAATCAGCACGCTTTGTAGCGCGCGATTTGTACGTGTTGAAATTAATCATTTTAATCCAGTTACAATATTTTTAAAATATGAATTGCTTTCTTATTTAATATCCTAGAAAGCTAAACCGGCGTTTCCAGCTTTGTAGCTTGCTTACGGTGCACGCAGGGTGCTTTTCAGTTTACTAATTGAACGTGTTGACATAAATTTTCCAATCTTAAGTCAGTTGATGCTTAGTAATGTATTGAGATGTTAATTTCGAATCCTAGAAAGCTAAACCGGCCTTCTCGGGCTTGTAGCTTACTTACGGTATAATCAGCACGCTTTTTAGCTGGCGAATTGTACGTGTTTAAATTAACATTTCAAGACAAATTACAATGGTTTTGAAATATTAATTGGCTTATCAATTTTAAAATTTAGAAAGCTAGGAGAGCCGGTAGGAGTAATAAGAGATTTCGGTCTTCAATACAAAAACTTTATATGGGCCGGTAGAAGGCAATGAGAGATTTCGGTATTCAATACAAAAAAAAATTATATTGGCCGGTAGAAGATAATGACACATTTCTAAGACAAAAAATGTATGGTAAATCGGCACTCCAGACCAACAAATGGTTTACGGAAACATATTGTAAGCAATCACTTAAAAAAAAAAGAAAAGGTAAATTAGTGATGGTAGAGCTAAGGAATACAGAGTTAGGCGTCCTTAAGGGACAAGACCCAAAGTGACCAAAACGGCTTGGCTAGACCATCGAAAGAAAACGAGTTCCTACCTTAGAACAATGCGGATAGAAGTCAGGCTTCGTGGTGACGCCGTGAGCCGTAATCACTGCTTCCATGCTTTCTAGGGCCGGCTGTATCCTCGCGTACGTGGAGAGCGAGGAGCCCCTTTCTCCTTATTGGAGGTGCGGAGTGGACTCTTCGATGCTCCTAATAAAAATTAAAAAACAAGAGGCATTAAAGCCAAGGAATGCCTGTCCACAACAAAACATCCAAGTAGATAAAAAAACATGCAGGAAAAGTTACCTACTTTCGTGGAAAATTTCACCGTAACTGCATCGGTCTACCCTTAACAGGAACGTGCCTTGTTTCTCGAATAAACAATATTCAATTTCTGCGATCCCTTCCATCCTTTATTGGTAGTACAGTCAATGCTACCATGGATGTCAAAAGGGGTTGCCGATATCAAAATTAATCCATACTATCCTATATGAGTAGAATTGACTATTCTACTCCGGATGGCAGACAGATTAGCGATAAGAAATCAAGGAGTTTATGTGGGAATCGTGAAATTGAAGATATGATAAAGTCGGGACGGCGACGGATCTTGATCGAACGATTGCGCGTGTGGTAGAAATCATTACACAGCACCACAAAAAAAAAGTGGTCTGTCCCAGAAGCGAGACCAGTGTACCCTTATGTTTTTGGGGTCGCTG
>JAAAKG020080984.1:0-16806 GCA_010014905.2 Druon quercuslanigerum | reverse complement strand
CCACAATTATCGAAACTCTCAGCAACCACAATTCCCGCTACTTTACACTTTCATACCGGAAACGGAAGTCTAATTTTTTAATCAAAAATATTATATTTACACCTTTAATTTTGGAAAATTATTTTTTACTCAAAAATGGAACAGTTGCAATTTAATTTTTTTTAAATTAATTATTTACACTAAAACAACGAATTTTCAATAAAAAAGTTAAATTTTCATTTGGAAAAAAATTTTGAACTAAAAAATATCAATTTTTAACTAAGCAGTTGAATTTTCAACTAAAAAATATCACTTTTTATTCAAAAATTGAATAATTACACTTTTAGTTTTTAAGAGTTATTTCTTACAAAAAAAAGAAGATGAATTTTTTCTAACAAAAAAGACCAATTTTTAACAAAACACATGAATCTTCAAAAATATATATAAGTTTTCAATTAAAAAGATAAATTTTTAATAAAAAATGAAATATTTACATTTTTAATTAAAACAAAATAATTTTTTACCAAAAAAGAACGTATCATCCATAAATTATTTAAATTTACAACCAAAAAGATTAATTTTTTACTAAAACGATACATTTCCAACCCGAAAAGAAATTGTTAACAAAATAGTTCAATTAAGCAGTCAAATTTTCAACCAAGAAAATTCGAGTTTTCAACAATAATACATGAGCTTTCAACAAATTAGTTGAATATGTAACTAAAAAAAAAAATTTTTAACCGAATTTTAAACTCAATATATCAAATTTCCACCAAAAATTGATCAGTTAATTTTTCAGTTGAAAAATTGGTATTTAAACAAAACAAGAAACGTTTTTTTTAGAAAGTTAGTTATATTTACAACAAAAAAGATAATTTTTTGAGCCAGATTAATGAATTTTCAATTAGAAAAAAATTCGAATCAAAAAATAAATGTTTGATTAAAGGAAAAAATGAATTTTCAACATGATAGTTAAATTTTTTACGAAAATAGTTTAATTTTCAACGAAATAGACAAATTTTCTGAAAAATAATTCAGTTTTCAATTGAAAAAGATTACTTTTCAAGTAGGAATCTTAATTTTCTACAAAAAAAGTTTCCAACAAAATGCATGAATTCCCAAGTACGACAAATTTAAAAAAAAAATGAACTAGCTAAATTTTCATTTCAAACAATTTATTATTTACCCCAAAAAAATTTGCAAGAAAATAGTTGAATTTTCAGTCAAACCATTTTTAATAAAAATTAAGAATCTTCAACCAGAAAACTGCATTTTTAACAATTTAGTTCAACTTTGAATTAAGTAGTTAATTTTTAACTAAACAATATAAATTTCAGCCAAAAACTTGAATTTTTAAATAAAGATTTTAAATTAAAAAATAAATTTTCAACAGAAGAATAAAGATTTTTCAACAAAATAGTTAAGTTTTAATCCAAAGAGGTGAGTTTTAAACTTAAATAAATAATTTTCAACCGAATAGTTAAATTTTTAACCAAAAACTAATTTTTAGCCAAGAAGATTAATTTTCTACCGAAAAAGGATTAATTTTTAACCAGATAGATTAACTTTCCACTAAAAAGTTCAATTTTCAACTAAAAAATATTAATTTTCAAAAAAAACTTGAATAGTTAAATTTTCAATTAAAAAAAAATGAATTAGAAGTCAAAGAAATGAATTTTCAACTGGAATGATAAATCTATAACTAAATAAAATTACTTCTCATTTAGTAAAAAAGTATAGTATTTGGTTTATTATTTAACTATTAAATTTTTAGAAAATTAATCTTCTGGATGAAAAAATTATATTTTGAGTTCAAAACTTGTCTCTATTATTGAAAATGTTATTCATTTTTCTTTTTTTAGTTTAAAATTCATATTTTTGTTTAAATTTAACTATTTGGTTAAAAATTGAATTGTTTTGACTGCTATATTTATTGCTTTAAAATTAAACAGTTTTTTTTTATAATTCATGCTTTTAGTTTTAGATTTAAACAATTTGTTAAGAATTAATGTATTTTGTTCAAATTTCGCGTTTTTTTTATTTAAAAATTTAATTTAAAAATTAAAAATTATCTTTAAGATGAAAATTAAAAAATCTTTAATTAATTTTAAAATTTAATTTAAAAATTCACCTTTAAGGTTTAAAGTTTAACTATTTGGTTAGAAATTCAATCTTTTTTATTTGAAAATTTAACTACTTGGTTAAAAGTTGAACCATTTTTTTAAATTTAGTTTTCTTTAAATTTGCCCCTCTATTGTTTTAAAATTGAACTTTTTTTGTTTAAAACCTAATAGTTGAATTTTCAACCAAAAACTGAATTTTAACCAAGAAGATTAATTTTCTACCGAAAAGAATTAATTTTCAACCAGATAGATTAACTTTTCACCAAAAAGTTGAATTCTCAATTAAAAAATGTTAATTTAAAAAAAAAACTTGAATGATAAATCTTTAACTAAAAATAATTACTTCTCATTTAGTTAAAAAGTATAGTATTTAGTTTATTATTTATCTATTACATTTTCAGAAAATTAATCTTCTGAATGAAAAAATCATATTTTGCGTTCAAAACGTGTCTCTTTTATTGAAAATGTTATAAATTTTTCTTTTTTAGTTTAAAATTCATATTATTTAACTTTTTGGTTAACAAATTGAATTATTTTTAGTGCTATATTTATTGCTTTAAAATTAAACAGTTTTTTATATAACTCATGCTTTTAGCTTTAGATTTACCCATTTTTTTGTTGTAAATTATTGTATTTTGTTGAAATGTCGCGTTTTTTTATTTAAAAATTCAATTTAAAAATTAAAAATTATCTTTAAGATAAAAATTTAAAGTTTTAATTTATTTTAAAATTTAATTTAAAAATTCACCTTTAAAGTTTCAAATTTAACTATTTGGTTAGAAATTCAATCTTTCTTATTTAAAAATTTAAGTACTTGGTTAAAAATTACTATTTTGTTGTATAAAAGTATTTGGAACTACTTTGTTAAAAATTCAATTTTATTTAAATTCACCTCTCTACTGTTTTAAAATTGAACTTTTTTTGTTAAAAAAAGAATAGTTGAATTTTCAACCAAAAACTGAATTTTTAACCAAGAAGATTAATTTCTACCAAAAAAGGATTAATTTTCAACAAGACAGATTGAATTTCCACTAAAAAGTTGAATTTTCAACTCAAAAATATTAATTTAAAAAAAACTTGAATGATTAAATTTGCAATCTGAAAAAATTAATTTGAAGTCAAAGAAATGAACTTTCAACTGGAATGATAAATCATTAACTAAAAAAAAATTACTTCTAATTTAGTTAATTATATTTAATAAATATATTTATATATTAATATATTTAATAATAAAAATATTAAGTTAATTATATTTGGTATTTAGTTCATTATTTAACTATTAAATTTTTAGTAAATTAATCTTCTGAATGAAAAAATCATATTTTGCGTTCAAAACTTGTCTCATTTATTGAAAATGTTATTACTTTTTCTTTTTTTAGTTTAAAATTCATATTTTTGTTTAAATTTAACTATTTGGTTAAAACTTTAATTGTTTTGACTGCTATATTTATTGCTTTAAAATTATACAGTTTTTTTATGTATAATTCATCCTTTTAGTTTTAGATTTAACCATTTTGTTGAGAATTAATGTATTTTGTTAAAATTTCGCGTTTTTTATTTAAAAATTTGATTTAAAAATTAAAAATTATCTTTAAGATACAAATTTCAAAATTTCTAATTCATTAAAAAATTTAATTTAAAAATTCACTATTTGGTTAGGAACTCAATCTTTTTTATTTAAAAATTTAAGTACTTGGTTAAAAGTTGAACTAGCTTTATAAAAATTCTATTTCACCTCTCTTCTGCTTTAAAATTGAACTTTTTTGTTGAAAACCGAATAGTTGAATTTTCAACCAAAAACTGAATTTTAAACAAGAAGATTAATTTTCTACCAAAAAAAGATTAATTTTCACCAAAAAGTTGAATTCTCAGCTAAAAAATATTAATTTTCAAAAAAAAACATGAATGGTTAAATTTTCAATTAAAAAAAATTAGGTTAAAGTCAAAGAAATGAACTTTCAACTGGAATGATAAATCTTGAACTAAAAAAAATTGCTTCTCATTTAGTGAAAAAGTATAGTATTTGGTTCATTATTTATTTATTAAATTTTTAGAAAATTAATCTTCTAGAAGAAAAAATTATCTTTTGCATTTTTTATTTTTTTAGTTGAAAATTCATATTTTGTTGAAATTTTGCGTTTCTTTATTTCAAAAATTAATTTAAAAATAAAAAACTATATTCAAGATAAAAAATTTAAAAAATTTAATTCATTTAAAAATTTAATTTAAAAATTCACTATTTAGTTAGAAGCTCAATCTTTTTTAGTTGAAAATTAAGGTACTTGGTAAAAAATGTGAACTAGTTTGTTAAAAATTCAATTTTCTTTTAATTCACCTCTCTACTTTTTCAAAACGGAACTTTTTTGTTCAAAACTTTTTTTTTCTTTTTGCCTAAAAAATTAATATGACAATACTATTTTTATCAAGAATGGCGGTTGTGTGCGTGTGTGGAAGGGGGGGGGGGGTGAAAAATGCCTAAAATTTGTAACTTAGTTTTGGGGAGGCGTGAGTCAAAAATTACACAAAATAGCGTCAAGTAATATGTGGAAGCTCCTAAAGTAGAAATTAGAATATCGAATGTGATTAATTTTAATCAAATTTAATTACCTTATATTGATCATTTATTCTGATTATAAAAAAAAAAAAATTGCTTACCTGCTTAAAAGGCCAGGCTACGTCGGTGTCATCATAGGGAACATCCGCACCGCCTTGGAGAACTACGAAGCTTCCTTTGTTCTCGACTTCCGGTTTCGCCTTGAGACGTTCCATCAGTCTTCGTCGATTGTCAGCAAAAAGTGTCATTGGAACTCGGAGGGTATGATTACCCCTATGAAAAACCGGCTGCATCTCGTCTCTGAAACATTAATTTATCACGAGATTATTAGAAATATAATTTACTCAAAAGTAAAAGCAAGAAAAAAAAACAACAGAAAAATTAAAGTAAAAATAAAATTTTTCTTCAAAGAAAATTAAAAAAAAAATTCCCCTACCCTCCTTCCCCTCATATCCCCTCACTAACCCTACTTCCTCTGTCCACAGTTCCCCTAATTCATCTACCATAATTAACCCTGATTCTACTCCCCTCGTTTCCTTCACCCCCTACCCTAACTTCCCCTCACGCCCCCTACCCGAACTTCCCCTCACTCCCCCACCCTAATTTCCTCTAACTTCCGCTACCCTCATTTGACGACACTTTCACTACTTTTCCTCCCCGCTTCTGCCCTCACTTAACCTACCACTCCTGCCTTCACTTCACCTACCACTCCTTCCCTCATTTCCTCCGACTACCTCTACCACCTCATTATTTACCCTACTTCCTCCTTCTCCCATAATTTTCCATATTACCCCTCCGTTTTATTTTCCCTATTACACCTACGCCCACTCTCCTAATTTCTCCTTACTGGCCCAATTTTCCTCCCCTACTTTCCTCCAGTTGCCCTTCTTTCCACTTCTCATTTCCATTACTTCATTTCCCCTAATTTGAACTTCTTTCGCTTCCCTCATTTACCCCCTTGTAAAAAAGTAAGTAGACCAAGGAACCCTAATTTCCCCTACAACACTAATCTCCATTTCTGCTCACTTCTCCTACTAATTCTCCCTCCACTTTCTATCATTTGACTAGTTCTCCCTCCCTTTATTTTCCTGCCCCCCCTCCTTATTTTCCCTCGCTCTCCCTGGAATACTATCGCTCATTTTCCCTCACTTCTATTACTTTTCCTCCTTGAATTTTTCCTTATTTTTTTCTGCTTTCCCTTCCTTCATTTGCCGTACTTACCCTCCTCTCGTTTCACTGTCCTGTTTCCCCTCACTTGAGATACTCCGCCTTCTTCTAATTTCCCCTACTTCCCACCCCTCGTTTCCCTGGATTCCCCACTCTCATTTTCCCTCACTTCTACTCTTATAATTTCCCCTCACTTACCCCAATTTCCTTACCCTCATTTCCCTTCCTTGTAAAAAGTACGCAGGCTGCGGAACCCTAATTTCCCCTGTCACCTAACCTCTGTTTCCCCTCACTTCTCTTATGGTCACTTCTCGCAGTTTCCCTAATTCCCTTGCCCTCATTTCTCCTTACTTCCACTACTTCCACACATAATTTCCAAGTTTTTTATTTGCTTCCCCTCTCTTTGTTCCCCCTACCCCTTCCCTTACTTTCCCTCTCCCTATGTCCCATCACTTCCCCTAAAATACTTCTTATTTCCTCTCACTTCCACTTCATTTCCTCCTCAGATTTCCCCCACATCACCCTTATTTACCAAACTTTTCCTCCCACAATTTCCCCTATATAATTACAAAAACTTGTATGTCACAGTATCAACTATCTCAAATAATAGAAAAGCAAAGCAAGGATAATAATTTGCATAATAAATGTAAAAATGTTAAAAAATACAAATTTCTGCATTTCTAGCGAAAAGGAATAACATAACCTAAAATCATTCAAAATTGCTAGTTTAATTTCGAAATGAGATCAATTTTGTTTTAAATTATTATAATTTAAGTAATATAATTATTAATTACGGTTCTGAAATTGTAAATATTCTTCAAAATATAATAATTTTTTATTAACAGGGGCAATTTAAGACGAAAAATTCTAACATAACATGCGAAGAATGTCAACGTAACCTAAAATTCTTTAAAAAATGTAAATCTTTGAAATCTATATCTGGAGGATAATAATAATTTGAAAATTCGTAAAAAAAATGTTTTATTAAAAAATGTTAAATAAAAAACAAAAAAATGTTCCAAATTGCAGATCTTCTTTACAATTTAACATAACCTCAAATAGTTCAAAAATTGTCTAAATTTTCAACATAACCTAAAATTGTTTAAAAGTTATGCATCTTCTTAAAAATTTCCGACGAAAAACATTAACATAAACGAAAGTTGTTAAAAAATAGAAATTTTGATTTTTCATAACAAATGATTTATATTTAAAAAAAAGAATTATTTTTTTATTGAATTTCTATGATTGTTAAAAAATTGCGAATATTTTTGGAATTTTAATTAATTGTTACTAACAATAGCAATTCCTGAATAAAAACACTAACATAACAAAAGAATAATGGTAAAGTAACGTAAGGCTGTTCAAAAATTAAAAAAAATTCTATATCAATTTCCGGTAAAAAACGCTAGTATAACCTAAAATAGTTTTAAAAAAATTGTTGTCTTCTTAGAAATCTAATATTTTTTTTTATAAATACAGATTACCAGTATAGAAAGTCAACCTAATCTAAAATAGTTAAAAAATTGAAAATCTTCTTCAAAATGTTTCAAATATAATTTTTTAAAATTAAAAATACCGATTTAGGACCAAAAACCCTAACATAACCTAATAAAAAAAGGTAATTCTTGTTTGAAATTTAACAAAACCTTAAATTTTTTCAAAATTGTAAATTTTTTTTGAAATCTATAATAATTTTTCTAGTGAAAAATGCTAGCATAACCTGAAATCATTTTAAAAATTTAATAACTTCTTTGAAATCCAAACTAACATAACCTAAAGTTGTTGAAAAAGTTTATACATTTTGTCAAATCTAAAACTATTAAAAAATTGCAAAGCCTGTGCAAATAATGATTTTTGTGTTAGAAACGTCAACATAACCTAAAATTGTTTAAAAGTTGTAAATCTTCTTCGAAACGTATGAAATAGAATTTAGAAAAAATTAAAAATACTAATTTTTTACTAAACTAACTAAAGTTTTCTAAATTTCCAATTGTTAAAGGATTTTTGTTTGAATATACAAATTTTTCGCGAAAAGTAAAAAATAAACCATAAACTAAAATTGTTCAAAATTTAATCTTTTTTAAAATTGAATAGTTCTTCGATAAAAATTGTAAGTCAATTTTATTATTTTAAATCAAAAACATGACCTAATCATAATTCGTAACCTAAAATTGTTTTAAAAAAATATATATATGACCTTTCAAAACCTAATGATTTTTCTTTAAAAATGCTAATTTCAGGTTAAAAACGCAAGACAAAGCCGAAAATCGGAAATTGTTAAAAAATGTTTAATCATTGAAATCTAATCAATTTTTTTAAAATACCCATTTTTTATGTAAAAAGAAACATTAACTAAAATTTGTGAAAATTGCAAATTTCAAAAATCAAAGTTAAGGAATACGTAATTTTGAACGTGACTGTACACTAAGAACAGGGATTGTCTATATATTGCATAACGATTTTACTTGACAGGGAGGTTACGAAAAATGTTACGTAACATTTTGAAAGTTTATAAATTAAAAAAAATTCAATAGTTTTTTGTGGGTTCAACAATTATTGCAAATTATTTTTGTGTACAGTTTTCAATAACAAATAATAATATATAATCATATCTTTCACCAAATGTGCAAACTAAAATCTATTAACAAAATCCAACAAAAAATATAAATTTTTTTTGATATTGCGAAAAAAATTTAAGTTTAGCAAAAATTATTTTTAATCAAATAAGATTTTATATTTTTTGCTTTTGTCTTTTTTCTTTGGATCGTAACTTTTTAAGGAAAAGGGGGGATATGGGATTGGCTGTGATCCCTGGAACAAGAAAATATCAAAGTAAGAGCAGGGTTCTTTTCCGAGCTAAACGACTGTATCTCAGCGACTGTTCATTTACCGACAGACGATAATGGTTCATGTCCGTGCTAAGATGCAACTAAACATAATTCGTATACATATTAGGAACCTACATTGCCGACCGATGGTAGGTTAGGACCCTGCAACACCGACCGACGACAAGGTGGAAATTTGCATTGCCTTCCGTCGTTTATATTGGAATCTAGACTACCTGCAGTAGGTAAACTAGCAATCTAGATTATCTTTCGTGGTAAAGCCAATGCAGGTTCCTACCCCAGAATCGGCCGGTCATGTAGATCCCTGTTAGCTATACACTTAATTTCGGCTAGGGAAAGATCTACTTTACCAACCTAACACTGACCATTATTGTCTGTCGGTAAATGACCAGTTGGTGGTTTATTGACGTTTAGCTCGGAACAGAACCCTGTGTGCGTAGCCCTGTTGCTATACTACTATCTCACGTTTATGTACATTTTAACAATAATAATTGATCGTTTTTAATCTTGATTCAAGCTCTTCAGAATCAGTTCAATACAGTATAATTAATTTCCTGAAGTTCTCTAAAAATTGGTTGAAATTCTTTTAAACCCATTGTAATCGTAAAAATCCACGAAAACAAAATAAAAATTATTTGAACTTCCTGAACAAGGAATTTCACAGAATTAGAAGAGATTGCACGTAATTTTAAAAAGATTGCTCGAGATTTTATAAAGATTGCACGGGATCGCAAGGGATTGTAAATTATTGCATTAAATTGCATAACATTTCATGGGGAATTCCAGAGTATTAAAAAGAATTACATTGAGATTGCAAAGTATTGCATGAGATAGCACAAGATTTTATGGAATTTTATCGAGATTGCACTTTATTACAAAGAATTTTAAGGGACTGAATGAGATTTCAAAAGATATAATAGGAGATTCCAGGGGATTCCAGGGTATTGCATGAGATAGTAAGCAGTGCATGGGATCGCATAGAATTTTAAATAGAACGGTCGAGAATTTATAGAGAATAAGTGGAATATAATCGACCTTGAATGGGATTACAAGGGATTGTATGGGATTGCATCGAGATTGTATGAGATTACCAAGGATTGTAAAGGATTGAAAAAAATGTAATGGAAAATTTCAAGAGATTCCATGGGATTTTATCGAGATTACACTTTATTACAAAGAATTTAAAGGCACTGAATGAGATTTCAAAAGATATAATAAGAGATTCCAGGGGATTTAAGGAGATTCGAGGGGATTCTAGGGGATTCCAGGGGATTGCATGAGATAGCAAGCAGTGCATGGGATCCCATGGAATTTTAAATAGAACGGTCGAGAATTTATATAGAATAAGTGGAATATAATCGACCTTGAATGGGATTACAAGGTATTTTATGCGATTGCATCGAGATTGCATGAGATTACCAAGGATTGTAAGGAATAGCACGAGATTGCAAAAGATATTATAGATTCCACAGGATTTCATGAGATTGAATCGAGATTGCATGGGATTAAAAAGTATTTTGAAGGATTGAATAATATTTCAAAAGATTTTATGAGAGATTCCAGGGAATTGCCAGAGGAATTTCAGGGAATTGGATGGAGTTGCATCGAGATTGCATATGACTACAAGAGATTATAAAGGATTTCATGAGATTTCAAAAGATTTCATAGGAGAATCCAGAAGATTCACGGCATTGCATTAATTATTGCATGGGATTACAAAGGATTTCAAGGAATTGAATAATATTGCATGAGATAGCAGAGTGCACGGGCTTGCGTGGATATTGCTTAAGATTGCAAGAAGTGCGTGGGCTTGCAAGAATATTCAAAGAGATAGCTCGAGATTTTGTAGCGATTACATTGAGATTACATGGGATTGCAAAGGATTTCAAGGAATTGAATAAGATTGAATGAGATAACAGGGTGCATGGGCTTGCATCGGATTACAAGGAATCGTAAAGGATTGTACAGGATTGTAAAAAATATCATGGGAGATTCCAGACATTGCATGAGTTTGCAAGAAGTGCGTGGGCTTGCACGAAACTTTAAAGAGATCGCTCCAATTTTAACGGGATTTCATGTGATTACAAGGGATCGTAAATGATTGCATAGGATTGTAAAAAATATCACGGCAGATTCCAAACATTTCTTGAGATTGCAGTAAGTGCGTGGCCTTGCAAAAGGTGCGTGGGCTCGCAAAAGGTGCGTGGGCTTGCAAGGAGTGCGTGGGCTTGCAAGATTCCAGGGGATTTGAATGGATTTCGATTATCGCCGCTATCATTTTCTGCTCATCCCAACTTTACCAGTTGCACTTCTGCTTGTAATTCCTCACCATGACTCGGACCGAGAAGTTTCTTGATTAGCCTCTTGGCTCGGCTCTTCACTGGTTTTGAACTCCCAGTGCTCGCTAGTTAGTTAGGCCAACTGTGAAATACGCAGAAATGGAAGAAAAAAACTTGGTAAATCACTCTTGTGGTGAAGAGTCAGCGAAACGAGACCAACCTTCGATTCATACTTGACTTCCGGTAACTTGGCTCATCATTAAATTTAGTTCTGAAGTGTCTTCTAGACAGGCCTGAGATTGAGTACAGTACATAAATTATGTTTACCCCCCCCCCCACCCTTTCTTTCCTAGTTTACGTAATTTTTTCTGATTCATTTTATGTCGCGATTTTTTTTTGGGAGTCATCCAAAAATAACGTAAAGTGATTTAGGGACAGAGAACTTTTCCTAAATCTGACTGTTTTTTATGAATTAATGAAGTAGTTCAACTTTGTACTGAGTAAGTGAATTTTTAAGAAGAAAAGATTTTTCACCCAATAAAGCAATTTTTATCCAAAAGGTTGAAATTTTAAGTTAAAAGGTCGAACTTTCTAGATAAAAGGTAAATTTTTAAACAATTAATCGAATTTTCAAAAAATAAGATGAATTTTCAACCAAGAAGATTATTTTCTGCCAGAAAAGATGAATCTTTAACAAACACATATATTTTTTCAAACGGTTAAATTTTTAAGCAATTATATGAATTTTGCACTAAATTGTTGAATTTTCCAACGAAATTTTCTACAAACAGTTAAATTTTCAACCAAGAAAGATTTTGTGTCACCGAGAAAAATTTGATGCTAAAATTTTAAATTTTAAATAAGAAGACAAACTTTCTACAAAAAAGTGAGTTTTCAAGTAAATATTTAAATTTTACTACAAAAAGATTTATTTTCAAAATAAAAAAAAAACGATGTTTCAAAAAATTTCATTTTTAAACAAAACAAAAAGAAATTTGAATAAAAATGGAATATTTAAATTTTCATTTGAAAAATTTAATTTTTTATTGAAAAAAAAGTTCAATTTTCTATCAAATATATCAATATTTTGAAAAATTGTTGAATTTGAACCTAAAAAGATAAATTACCTACAAAAGAGTTGAAATTTCAACCAAAACAGAAAAAAAATTAGATACGAACATTTTTAATTTCAAGTCAAAAAGGCCAACGTACTAAAAAGAAGTGAAGTTTTAAGCAAATAGTCCAATTTACAAAAAAAAATGTCAACAAATTATATAAATTTTCAACCTGATAATTGCGTTTTAAAAAAATTAAACAAAAGCAGATAAGTTACATTTTCTTTTGAGAAAAAATGAATAATTTTCAATTTAAAAAAATGAATTGCTTGCGAAAAGTTTAATTTTCTACGAAATAAATCAATTTTCGACCAAATTGTTGAATTTTCAGCTAAGAAGACAAATTTCCTACAAAAGAATGGAATTTTCAACAATTTGTACATTTTCAACCAAGCAAGAATTTTTTTTCGACAAATAAAAAAAAAATTGATCAAAACATTTTAAATTGCATGTAAAAAAGAGGAAATTTAAAAAAAAAATGAGTTTTCAAGCAAATATTCAAACAAAAAAAATTTTCCACAAAAAAAACGAATTTCCAACAATTTACATAAATTATCAACCTATTAATTGCATTATGAAGAAAATTGAACCAAAAACAGAACAGTTAAATTTTTATATGAAAAAAAATAATTTTCAATTTAAAAAAAAAGAACTGCCTTCGAAAAGTTGAATTTTCTACAAAATATATCATTTTTCTACCAAATTTTTGAGGTTGAAGCTAAAAAAGTCACAAAAAAAATATTTAAAAAATTTTTTATTTCATGTGAAAACGACGAACTTTGTACAAAAAAATGAATTTTCAAGCAAAATTTTAAACAAAAAGAATTTTCTGCAAAAGAAAAAATTAATTTTAACAATTTACGGACATTTTTAACCCTTCTAATTTCTTTAAAAATAACATTAAACCAAAAAAAGAACAGTTTAATTTTTATAACAACAAAATAATAATGTTTTATTTTATAAAACAAGTTTTTATAAAAAAGTGCCATTTTCTAAAAATTGTTTACAAAACATTTGAATTTGTACATAAATAATTCAGTTCTTAATAACAACAAAAAATTAATGTTTAGAAAGTATTTTATCCTTCAACTAAAAAGTTGAATTTTTAGCTAAAAAATATTATGTTTTAACCAAAAATGTAATTTCAAAAAAAAAGTTTCCTCTTAAAACTAAAAATGTCCAATTTTTAAGTACAAATGGAACAGCTAAATTTTTGTGTCAGCAAATCAATTTTCAATTAATTAAACCACAACTTCGATCTTCTATCAAATAGTTATATTTTCCACCAAATTTTTCTATTTTTAATCCAAAGAGACAAATTTCCTACAAAACCGTTGAATTTACAACCAAATAGTTATATTTTGAACTAAAAAAATTAATTTTTTAAAAGCAGTTCAATTTTAAACCAAGATATCTACTGGATATCCCACATATATCTTATGGATATTCTATAGATATCTTATAGATATTCCACAGATATATTCTAGATATTCGCAGGATATCCGTACAAGGCATACATTTAATTAACCCTGGGATACCCAAAAGATATACTAGGATGTTTTTTGGATGTTTCTTGTTCATTGAAATGTCCAACGAGGGATAGATAACGGATAATAATATCTTACGTTGAACATTTCAATATCCCAGAAACGTCTAAAAAACATCCAAAGATATCTAATGAGTATCCAAAAGGATATAGAAATTTCTGCATTGTACGGATATTCCACAAATATATATCAGATATCTGTAGGACGTCTACAAGATATCTTGAGAAATTAATTACATATCTGGAAATATCCTGGTGATGCACGTGTCGCATTTTTAACCGAATAATTTATTTTTTACAAAAAACAATAATTTGCAACAAAACACATGATTTTTCAAACAGTTAATTTTTTGAAACAAAAAACGCTTAATTTCTAACCAAAAATGGAAGAGTTACGTCTTTAACCTAAAAATAGCATTTTTTTAAAAGTGATTCAACTTACACCAAATAGTTTGCTTTTTGAGTCGAAAATACGAATTCGCTACAAAATAGTTTAATTTTCAACTGAAAAATGAAAATTTAATTAATTTTTAACAAAACAGTTAATGAAAAGTCAATGAAAAAGATAATCATTCAATATTTAACAAAAAATTGAATAAAAAAGATTTCAGTTAAAAAACAATTTTTAATTGAAGCAAAACACGAATTTTCAACAAAATACTTAAATTTCCAACTAAAAAGATGGACTTCAACTGAGAAACTTGGTTTAGAAAATTGGTTCTACATTCAACCAAGAAGAGTTGAATTTTCAATTAAGAACAAATGAATATTTAATATTTAGCCAAAATATAATATATAAATTTACAATTAAAAAAAGTAAACCAAAATAAAACACGAATTTTCAAGAAAATAGTTAAATTTCCAAACAAAAAGATGAATCTTTAAAAAAAAACATAAATTTTTAATAAATTAGTTGAACTTTCAACCAAGTTTTTGAATTTTTGACCACAAAAGAAGAATATGAAGTATTTAACCAAAAATCAACGAGATGAACCTTCAGTTAAAATAATAAATTTTTAATAAAAAAAAACGAATTTTCAAGAAAAAAAAGTTAAATTTTCAACCAAAAAGATTAATTTTTTAACAAAGTAGTTCAACAATTAACCAAGTATACCTAAATTTTCAATGAAAAAGATAATCATTTAATATTTGACAAAAAATAGAATAAAAAATATTTCCATTAAAAAATTAAATTTTCAGAAAAAAATATAAATCTTTAACAAAAAAGATAAAATTTTAATAAAGTAGTTTAACTTTCAAACAAGTTTTTGAATTTTTAACCAAAAAAATAATGATTTTTTAACAAAGTGGTTCAACAATCAAGCAAGTATAGTTAAATTTTCAACTAAAATTTTTTTGAATATTGAATAGATAAATTAAGAGTAGAAAAAATTAATAAATTTTCAACAACAAAAACACCATTTTTCAAAAAAAAACTAGTTAAATTTTTAACGAAAATATTATTCTTCAACAAAAAAGTGCTTTTTTAACAAATTGGATCAAAGATTAACCAAGTATAGTTGAATTTTCAATGAAAAATATAATCATTCAATATTTAAAAAAAAATAGAATAAAAAAGATTTCAGTTAAAAAACAATTTTTAATTAAAATAAAACGCGAATTTTGAAGAAAATAGTTAAATTACGAGACAAAAAGATGAATATTTAACAAAAAAGATAAATTTTTAATAAAGCAGTTCAACTTTCAATCAAGTTTTTGAACTTTTGGCCAAAAAAGAATAATTATCAGTATTTAATCAAAAATCGATGAAATGAATCTTCAGTTGAAAAAATTAATTTTTAATAAAAAAACAAGAAATTTCAAGAAAAAAGTTAAATTTTCAACCAAAAAGATAAATCTTCAACTAAATAATGATTTTTTAACAAATTTGTTCGACAATCAAGAGAGTTTAATTAAATTTTGAACTGAAAAAATTTTGAATATTGAATAGATAAATTAATAGTAAAAAAAATTAATAAATTTTCAACAACAAAAAACACAATTTAAAAAATAAAGTAGTTAAATTTTTAACGAAAATATTATTGTTCAACAAAAAACGGCTTTTTTAACTAATTGGTTCAACAATTAACCAAGTTTAGTTGAATTTTCAATGAAAAAAAATTATTTAATATTTAACAAAAAATAGAATAAAAAAGATTTTAGTTAAAAAAATTTTTAATTAAAATAAAACATGAATTTTCAAGAGAATAGTTAAATTTTCAGACAAAAGGATGAATCTTTAACAAAAAAGAACAACTTTTAATAAATTAGTTCAACTTTCAAAAAAGTTTTTGTATTTTTTGACAAAAAAAGAAGAACACTCAATATTTAACCAAAAATCGATAAGATGAATCTTCAGTTGAAAAAAACTAATTTTTAATTTTAAAAAACACGAATTTTCAAGAAAAAAAGTTAAATACTCAACCAAAAAGATGAATTTTTGAAAAAAGTGATTCAACAATTAAGCAATTTTAATTGAATTTTCAACTAAAAAAATATTGAATATTGAATAGATAAATTACCAGTAGAAAAATTAATAAATTTTTATCAACAAAAAACACCATTTAAAAAAAGTAGTTAAATTTTTAACGAAAATATTATTCTTCAACAAAAAACTGCTTTTTTAACAAATTGGTTCAACAATTAACCAAGTATAGTTGAATTTTCAATGAAAAAGTTAATCATTCAATATTCAACAAAAAATATAATAAAAAAGATTTCAGTTAAAAAACAATTTTTAATTAAAATAAAACACGAATTTTCAATAAAATAGTTAAATTTTTAGACAAAAGGATGAATTTTTAACAAAGAAGATAAATTTTTAATAAAAGTAATTCATCTTTCAACCAAGTTTTTGAATTTTTGACCAAAAAAGAATTATATTCAGTATTTAACTAAAAATCGATAATGATGAATCTTCAGTTAAAAAAATTAATTTTAAATAACAAAAACACGAATTTTCAAGAAAAAAGTTGAATTTTTAATCAAAAAGATAACTCTTCAACTGAATAATGATTTCTTAACAAAGTGGTTCAACAATCAAGCAAGTATAATTAAACTTTCAACTAAAAAAAATATTGAATATTGAATAGATAAATTAACGGTAAAAAATTAATAAATTTTCAACAAGAACTAACACCATTTAAAATTAAAAGAATACTTGAATTTTCAGTGAAAAAGATAATTATTTAATATTT